>JAQIXG010002684.1:0-16946 GCA_034700105.1 Oconnorella tubifera | reverse complement strand
TATGTAATAATAAAATTATAATACTGTAAACATATAATATACTGGGGCACATGTATTATATAGTTTAAATATAAAGTATATAATACATAAAAGGACTACTCTTATATTTATATTTAATTTATTTATAGATTCTTATTAATTTTACTCTTATATATTGATTTTTTAAACTCTAAGAAACTAGTATAATATTAGGCAACAGTGATATATAATATTAAGCAATTACTAATGAACGTGTAATATAAATGTAATATCAAAGCGATTTCGATTCAAGTCCTGCTTGAATTTATCCAGCGTATCGAACTCTTCATAATTATTTCTATCCTTCGTAGACTTTGTTTGTTCCTAATAAGTATGTAACGAAATCGTTTTGCACCAATTTCGTCAATGCAAGAATGATGTACACTTTTCTTTAACAAATTTGAACTGATTACCAAAGTCGACATTTGAACTATTGAAGTTTCGTACAAAATGGAAGTGGATGATGAAAGTTTGGATGCTGAATTAAGAAATGAAGATGATGAGAACTGGCTGTGTGCTTGGAATGAAGATTCAAGTAACAAACAACTGATAGATAAAGAAGCATTTATATGGACAGACAAGCAGACTAGTAATAGTAGAGGAATTGAAATCAAAGGTTTGTCACGATTGTTTGGTTTGCTCTAACGATGCTGAATTAAACGCAGTTGGCTTAAATAATCACTTTACTTTTTGATAACTATGCAGCCTACTCTGAAGTTTATCTACTGGTATCTTTCAGATGAATATATATTGCCTGTAATAAGAAAAAACTGCCTACTAACTAGTAAATGTTACTGTTGAAATGAATACGTATGAAAGATTGTTGGATAAATAATTAGATTTCATCAAATTTATTTCTAATTATAAAATTCTAATATTTATGAGTAGAGCTCTGATATATAATTAAAAGAGTGATAAAAATCTACTTTGAAAAATTAAAAAATCAAGATATCCATAACAAAAACGTACATTAGGCAAATTTTCCAGAAAGACTCCTTAAATTAATCTGATGACCATAACATTTAAGAAATTTCTGAAAGTGATTTAGTAGAATCAAAAATAAATAATGAAATTTATTCTCTTTAAATAATTTTATAATGTTTTTTTATTAAAGTTTTTTGCTTTTAATTGAGGCTATTTTTATAGTATCTTTGCTACCTCTGTCTTAATTAGAGTGTCCTATACTAATTACTTCTACAGTGTACTGTATAAACTCTGGAGGATAGATACCCCTAGTCATCACAATACAATTAAAAACACCTTAAATGTTAAACTATAATTATAAATTATTTAATTATACTTATTTAATTATATTTTAGAAGGTGCAGCTGAACCAAAAAAGGTTTTTTCGATGGCTCTGAATGATAATAAAGCAGGAATGAACGGATTGGACAAGGAGAAGATCAATCAAATCATTTATGAAGCGTCTAAAGGTTTTCTAATCTTTTAAATACTGTCATATTTTAGAATCTGTCATATTTGGGAAAAGTTGTAAAATTCTAAAGGTTGAACTTTAGATAAAATTGCTTTGTAAGGGGCAGGATGATCAGGAAAAAGTTAACGGGAGACGATCGCTTTTGAACTGAAGATTGTTTTAGTTTTATCTTTTAACATCTGCTGTGTAGTTCTGTATTACCTGAGTGTTATAAGGCTGTGCGATCAGCGTCCTAGACACTAAAATAGTACAATCATATTTTACATTTTCAGATTGATCTTCATATTGCCATGTTTGCTATCATATGTTTAATGTAGCTTTTTGATTTGAATCTGTTTTGCAATATGAAACGAGTTCGTTATGTGGCATGATTATAATTTTCTTCTTAGGTTCTAAATATTACGACAATGAGCAAAGGAAAGAGGCTCAGTTGAACAAACGTATCCTTGCGCAAGAAGAACAGCTAGAAGGACTTAGTCATCAGCAGATCTCTGTTGGCTTACAAAAGGTATACAAGCGTATTCAGATTGTGGCCAAGTGGTTAGAGCTCCGGATTTAAACTGGAAGGTTTTATGTTTGAGATCAAGTGTGAGTCACAATATTTTGTTGACGGGCTGCACTCTTTGGCAGCTATTAAGTAATCTTTCTTTTTTTTCTGTTATATTTATATTCTCTTTGGTTTGGTAAACAGAAGTTTATACGTTTGATTTAAATTTATTTTGTTTCATTTGTTTCAATGAGCTTTTTTTTATTGGACTGAAATTTCAGATAAAAAATATAATTAAAAACTAATTTAAAGCTAATGTTTCCTGTCATGAGTTTTTATCTAATCAAATTATTTAATATAAATTCATTACTCTTGACCCAGTTACTTGACCTTCATCTCTTGACCCAGTTACTTGATCTTCATCTTTTGACCCAGTTACTTGACCTTCATCTTTTGACCCAATTACTTAATCTTCATCTTTTGACCCAGTTATTTGACCTTCATCTTTTGACCCAGTTACTTGATCTTCATCTTTTGACCCAGTTATTTGACCTCCATCTTAACCCAGTTACTTGACCTTCATCTTGACCCAGTTATTTGACCTAATTTTCTTTCCTCTTAGTAAATGTGCTTATAAATATTTCTGAGAATATTTTAATATATATTATTTCTCTGCATATTTCACAAGGCAGATGAGTTGATTGCTAATCTAGAGTCAGGGCGAGATTTAACTCGTACTATAGTACACATTGACATGGATGCATTCTATGCTGCTGTTGAGATACTGGATAAGCCTCATCTTAAAGATGTACCTATGGCAGTCGGTGGAAACAGCATGCTGGTATCTATTTACTGTCTGCTTCGTATTATATGCTTTAATTCATTAATTTCTTGAAGTTATAATATTATAAAAACACTGCAATATTTATATATCATATAGTCTATATATATATCATATCGTTGTCTATTTATATTATATCTGTGTCTATTTATATATCATATTATTGTCTATATCTATTTATCATTATTATTATTCATATCGTTGTTTTATCCTCTCTCTTGCAGTCTACCTCTAACTATGCCGCGCGACGTTTTGGTGTGCGCGCTGGCATGCCTGGTTTCATTGCTCGCAAACTTTGCTCTCAGCTTGTCATAGTTCCGTGTGACTTTGCTAAATATACCTCTATCAGTAAACGGGTGCAGCGCATCTTTGAACTTTACGATCCTAACTTTTCATCAATGGGATTGGATGAGGCATATCTGGATCTCACCAACCATCTTATTGAGAGAGGGAAGGAGGGGGAGGGAGAAGAGGAGGAGGAGGAAGAGAGTCCCCCCAGGGTATTTAGGAGTAGAAGAAAGTTTGCGGGTTATAAAGATCCTGCATCTGTCTGTCGGTGCGTTGTTGTTGGTGAGTTTGTTTTGTGAATTTATGTATAGTAATTCATAAATTTATTTCTTATAAAATTTTGATTGTTTTGTTTCATTTATTCCATGCTTTAATAAATTCTCAAAAAATTGTAATAATATTAAGATAGTAATTTTGTTAGTAAGGAGTGATGAGAGCTTGTGTTACATTTGTCATCAAGTCATCAAATTGAATTTTATTTTTTAAATTGACTTTGAATTGCTATAATATTTGAATCTTATTAATGTTTGGATGCCATTTAACTAGCTGAAACATCTTGAAACATCTTTAAGCTACATGTTGCAAACAGTGCCAAAAGATTGGTTTAAACAGTCACAAGATAACTGAATGCATTCATGAATAGCTGAATGCATTCATGAATAGGCACAGGAATGCATGACCTATCCATAATTGTGATCATACCAAAAATTAAAAACATACTTTTACCATTATGAGTAATCGAACTCGCAGCTCGCAGCCTTTGATTCCGCGGCCCAGAATGTTACCTGTTAGACCAAACGCACTTTTGAACAATTGATTGTAGAAGTGCATTTGGCACTTCTAGAATCAATTTTATTTTCATTATAAACAAGTTTGTTTATAATGAAAATAACTGTCAGCATTGAAGTAGTAGTGATTGCTGCCCACAGAAATGAGGCTGTAACTCAAAGTAAATTTTGCAGCCCAATTACTTTGGGCTGCAGCCCTAGTGTAATTGAACTTCCGCTGATTCTTTTTTTCTTTTTATCAATACACAGACAAAGACGTAATTAATGCAAAGGATGTTTCAAAAACAGAACAAAGTGTCGTTTCTATTGAAGATCAAACAACTTTGATTGATCAGAAAGATTCAGAGGAAATAAAAAGTGCAACTTATGATGTAACTGAAGATAAAGAAATCAAGGATTTGATTTGTTTGTCTTGTGGATTGAAGATGATTGCACCGACGTACGAAACATTTGGAGTAACAGCAGAAGAGGCTGTGAGAGAAATGAGATTTAGAATCTTTCAAGAGACATTTCTTACAGCAAGTGCAGGTAGGTGATTGTAAGATTTGTGATAAAATGACTTTTATGCATTAATGCACTTTTATTGGAGCATTAATTCAGACATAAGGTATCGAAGAGGTTGAATATGTGATCTGTCTCTGGTATTAAAGGTTTGCTTGGTTACAGATTACTATCTCTTTAGAAAATGTTTTAATCTGCTTAGAGTAGAATTTTATCATAACTTTGCTGTAATTTACAGTTTTTAGCTGTATTTTCATTAGGTCAGCCCATTGTGGAACCAAAGTTTTTAATTCAATTTCATCAGTTTTTCAGATTTTTTAAACAATTCAATGAATAAATGAGTTTAAATTAAAACTGAAGAGAAATGTGTTATAAGGGTTAATAGTTGACTGATAAAAAGCGCTTTGCCTATAGGTATTGCACCCAATAGCATGCTAGCTAAAGTCTGCTCAGATCGTAACAAGCCCAATGGACAATTCCGTATTGAACCCAAACGTGAAACTGTCATGGAGTTTATGCGAGATCTACCGATTAGAAAGGTGTGCTTTATGTGCCTTTATTTTATTAATTCCAGTATTAAAGTTACAAAGCGTCTATGAATACAATTTTTTATATACTTTAATTCAAGGAAAAGTTTATAACTCTATTTAAAGGTTTTTTTTGGACTTATATGTCAACTTTTTTATTATTTTAAAAACCTTTACGCTGTCTCAATGTGTACATACAGTAGTTGCATAGTCTATTTATGCTAATTTAAATGTTTCTATATTTAATTTCTTTGAATTAACTTTAGATTAATTAATATATAAGCTAACTGCATCATTAATGCACTGACTGTTTATCTTACCACTTTAATTGCGCTATTATTTATCATAGTACAATTAGACAATTATTCACTTTTGCTGATACATCTAACTCTTGTTGGTTCTATTGTCCTTGTAACACAATTTTTTATTTATTCTGTCATTATTAATAATACTCTATAAAATACTCTTTACATGTCACATTACAATATTTTTATTGATATTTAGATTTGTGGTTTTGGAAAAGTTACAGAGAAGATGCTGAATGCACTCGGTGTAGTCACTTGTTCTCAGCTTTATGAAAAACGCGCTCTGCTTTATAATCTCTATTCACAACTTTCTTTTCATCATTTCATGCAAGTCTCGTTCGGCCTTGGCTCTACTCACCTGGAAAGGTAAGCTCTTAATCATTTATTTTCATCATATCTGAGTGTATTAGATCGGTTAGTAGATGCTCTACCTGCCTGTAGGTAGAATCTTAATCATGCTGACAATTTTGAAATTCTTAAATTGCACCAATATTACAAAATAATATTTAATGCTAATACTTAAGTTAGTATTTGCCAGTTGTTTTATCTGATTAGGTGATTGGTAAAATCTTAGACACAAATTTATTACAATTACTAGATATACTAGATAAATTTTACTTCTTATGTTTTGAAGGGAAAGTGAAAGAAAGAGTATGAGCATTGAGAGGTTAGTTAATCTGCTTAATACAATTATATATTTTTTCTTGGACATGATTGAGTTAAAAGTTGTACTATATATATATATATGAACTACAGAATTTTCTCATTTTTCAGATCATTGATCATGTAGATTTTTTATTTATGTTGTATGATATAAAATTGTCATAAATATGTCTATCGTATATTTATTGATCGTGATATCAGAGTTTCTATATCAGTAATTATTGTCGCTACTAAGTTGTGTCCTCAATTTAATTGATGTCAGTATTGTCTTAGAACATTTGAAGAAATGAAGAAGCCTTCAGATATCTATGACATGTGTCGATATTTAGCTGAACATCTTTCTGATGATTTAAAACAAGAACAGCTCAAGGTAGCACACTGGCAACTTTCATTTATAAATTAAATAAAAGATGGCTTTTAATGTTGCTATAGGTTTACATTTATGATATTATAATGCGATAAATTTAATTAAAATAAAGGTTAACAGTATCACTTATGAATGGCATATTTTTTCTGTCAAATAGTGCACCTTGCTTATTAATGCTGTACGCAGTGAAATGTTACAAGTGACATGGTATTCAAATGTTGAGGCTATTATTTTAACGTTTTTGTGAAAATACTCGTTTTGCCAAGGCTTGTTAGAGAACTGGTTAGAGCACTGGACACGTACGCGGCAGGTCGAGGTTTGAATCCTGGAAAGTTCACTATTTTTCGAACTTGCTGTGCCTTTTAGTAGTAAGGTGTTTATGCTGAGACATCTGTAAGGTGTTTATGCTGAGTCATATAATAAGGCAATCCATGATGTTAAACTTAACCTAACCTTGATTTGTGGTGAAAACTCTCTATGATGATCACTGTGCCTGATAAGCCTGATAAGCTCACTGTTGATACTTACTGAAATCATTCAGTGTCGCATCGATTAAGTTGGTTTAATGAAATCATTGAGAGATAAAGCATTGCTTAATATGCAATGCTTGTTGGGTTTTTTGTAAATTACAAAAAACACAATAAGCATTTCATATTATGCTAATTTTATACTATATTCGTGCAATAATATAAACTATACGCAATAATATAGCTTATATTATTGCCAGAATATTACAATAAACAGAGATTTGTAACAAAATACAATAATTGCTTATTATCATCAATGCGTTGATTGATAGATGTTGAACTTCTTGCTAAATATAGTTGATAAATATTTAGCATCTGTACCCAGGGTAAGACCGTGACGGTTAAGTTAAAGAACGTAAAGTTTGAAGTGATAACGAGAGCGCATACGCTACCACGCTACACGAGGAACGCTAGCGAGATGCACAGCATAGCGAGTCAAATACTGAGAGCTGAGATGGAAGGGTCTGCAGATAAAATTTTGAGACTCAGACTTATGGGTCTGTCAAAGCATCTCATAAATTGTGACAAACTGAGGGGTTATTAACGTGCAGTTGTCAAAACTTCAATTTTACTTTGAATTTTTTTTAAACGTGTCAATTTATTCAGAACAATTTTGTCTCAGTTCAACTCATATTTGATGCTTTTTTTGTGTTTTATCCAGACATCCATTGCTTCATTCATCCATTTATATAATTTGAATTTTCATATAGACTTTTGTAATTTTGAAAATGGTTTAATTAATAAAAAGAATCCTATGTTACTAATAGTTAAAGCAAATGTTAATATCTATTAATAGCATCTGTGTAATGACTTGATTACGTCTTTTAGGACTACGCATGTCATCTTTGATGAGAGATTCAGATATATCTGATAACAGTCGACAAGAAACTATTCTCTCCATGTTACAAAATCGTAAAACTATTACAGAAACCCAACCAGGCCCTTCTTTATTTTCTACTGCAACTCCAGGACATTCAGGATCTTGTATTCAGAGCATGTCTAAAAACATTTGTCAGTCTCGATTAGATCAAAAACAAGACTGCTGTGACAATGCAGACTGTTCATGTGTGCTGAGAATAAGGACAGATGAGTCCAGTACAATGAATGCAAGTGAATTCGATGGACAGTCGAATAGTGAAATTCAAAGATGTTTTTCTGAGCAGGATAATAATGCTGAAGTGCAATCAGATGCTGTTACAAACTTAGATTGTTTGGTAAATGATTTACAGCCGAATAAACGAATCAAGTTAGGAGATAGTTTAAAAGAAGTGGTAAACGATGAAGTTAATCTTGTTTGTCCCGTATGCAATAAAGTTCAGACATTACAGAATAATGCAAGTGAGACAGGAGTGGCAGGATTGAGTGCAAAGAATTTGAATGCATTTAACAGACACATTGATCAGTGTCTGAAGGCTGTAGTGGAAACTTCACCGAATAGGTTTGTTTTACTTTCTTTGAAATGGTTTCATATAGTTAGTTATATTTTAATTACAGTGAATATATTTTGTAATTTCTACAGTGCAATAAACAATATATTTCTTTTTAAAAATGTAATATTTTAATAAAAAAAGGTTATATATTTTGTTAAGATGCGCTGTATTTAGTATTTACTAATCAAACTTTCAAAGCTCTTTGGTGAAGTAGTTTAACACAGGACTCGGAACTGATATATCGAGCTTTGACTCCCGTGAAAGATCTCTACTGAAACGTGCCTAGATTGCCAGCTATGGCCTTATCTAGTTGTTAAACTTAACCTCATTGATTTTGAGTTATATACAATTGACAGCAATCACTAAACTCATTCTCAATTGAAATCATTTCTTATAAAGTCAATTTTTTTGACAGAATTATATTAATCATACAATCTGAAGTATGATTTGAATGTAAAAGTAAATAAAGATGCTTTTCTACTGCATCTGGAATCGAAAGATCCCAGATTCGAGTCCAAGTATTACTTCTCAATATCAGTAGCATTTAGTAGATGTTTACATCTAGTTTAAAGTTCACTTTGTTTCTTGGTGCTTTTTGAATCATGGTTCTAATTAAGTCAAGCCAAGTCTCAGTTATTATCATTCATTCAATTTTGTCTACATTGCTCATCTCTTTTGTGTTTGTATTCTTTTAGACAGAACGATGCATCAAAGCAGAGTCGCTCAAAGCAACAAAACAGTAACAAAAATACGCCATCAAAAAAGCAACAGGGATCTCCTACACTGCACAAGTTCTTTTCTACTTCCTCTAGTTCCTCGACCAATCAGCTTTGAGATAAAACTTCACTTTAATGTTTAAAGGTGTTTAAAGTGTGTTCAAATGTCTGTTAATTTATTTGACGAAAATTACCGATGTATTTTTAAAAATTAAAATCCTAGTTGCAATAAAAAAATAATAATCGTGTATCCATCGAAAGATGCCATCACTAACATTGAAACTCTTTACTAAAATAAAAGCATCGGCCAATTTTAAATATTGCATTAGATTACGTGGAATTGATTTTTAAATAATTTTTATAGTTGTAAAATGTATACAAATTGTTAATAATGTGAATATTGTAAAAAAAATTATGATAATCTATCTAATTGAGGTACTCTGTGATAATGGTATGCATTTAGTTAAACAAGTTTAGTATTTTACAATTGTGTTCTAATAATATATTTTCATATCGAAGTGTTCATCAAATAAATATAATCAATTTGTTTGTTCTTTAATATTACATCAGCATTAGAGGCTATTTTATTGCATGTTACATACTTGGCGTGCATAAAATAAAGTAATGCGAATATTTCATTCTTAACATCGTGCAATAAATAATTTTCCACTAAAGTTAAGTTAGTTGTTCAATTAATTCAAATATGATTCAATCAAAATCTTGTTTTCATTTGTTGGTTACTTACCCATATACAATTGTTCATTATTTAGGCATGAATATATCTATATATATTTATATACATATTCAGAATATATATATATAATACACGGGTGTATTAATTGAATAACTAACTTAACTTAATTAACTTAAAATTGTCTATGATTTAGTCATAATACTGGTTTTCATTTGCAGTGATTTATTGCTTATAACCATGTTATTTATTGATTATAACCATGTTAATTATTTTGGCACAAATATATCCATATTAGCAGCAAAGCCTGTCAGACGACAGGCATAAAAAAAGAAAAAAACACACAAATGTTTAAATGTGAAAAATCATTTTATCAACTATCAACTACAAAGTAAATATCTCCTTATAAACTACATTTTTTGTAAAAACAGCATCAGATCCTTATCTATATATCGTTAACTTAATGCAGTTTAGCACTTGTTGCAAAATATTGTCAGTTCAAGCAGACATAGGATCATATCAAAGAAGTATAGTTAAAGCATGAGCACGGATATAGTAATTAAATAATTATAATTTAATGGTAATTAAACAATAATGTTTCAATATTAATAAAACCTCAAAAAAATATCCGCATTGATTTCAGCCCAGAAATCTCTAATTTATAAAATAAATGTACTAGAAAAGGAACGAGTCTTTATCATCTCCCCCACATTTCAAACTATTTTCATTTTACTTACACAGAGAAATCTACCTCTCAAATCTAGCTTAAAATATTTCAAATATATTATTCCTCGTCAGTTTTCACTTCAAGAGCAATAATAAGATTCGTGGATGCTACTGACAACTTTTAGCAAAGCTCTAATTACCTCCTTTATACAATAGTAATGAATTAGCATTTAATAATTTACAATTTATGTCACCGTTTAGATTTAATGTTTTGAGATTTTTTATTTTTGTGAGAATCTGTTTTTTTATCACTCAGCGACATTGCGTACAGTCTTCTATCTATCGCGCATGGTTTGACGTCACTGTGTGTGAAGCGTATCATATCGACAGCGATGTCTTTAGTGTCGCAACGGTGATGGGAATATGTAGCTGGGAGATCAAATCTCATCTCCACCAGGACTTGAACTCCTACACCCCAGTCACGAGCCACCTTTACGATATGCTGCAATACAACAGATTATAGAAAAGTATTTTAACTGTTTTAAAGAATTAAATAGTTGATTTTAAGATTATTTTTGCTCGTTTGATCCAATAAATACATTTAGTTTGTGTGTAGTTAAACGCTCATAGTTGTGAATTTTAACCTTAAAAACAATATGTAGATCATTGATGGATTCGATAGTGAAAGTTACAGTAAAAGAGAAAATTCATCACACCTCTCTAGTCGAAGTCTTATGCAATGAATAGACACTATTATCAGTCAGAGTCAAAGCAAACTTGACAAACTGCATGTCTATACCTGAATGTATCAACATTGTGTATAAACAAGAATACTGACTCATCAGCAGAATAAGAGTTAAATTCACAAATATGTCATCTGCTCTGTGATTGGTCAGTGAGAAGGCATCATAATTGCATGAAGAAGTTAATCTTATTATACCATTGGCAACAATTGATATCAACTTAGAAAACTTGCACAAAACTTATTTGATTTTTTCTTGCAAAAAGGCTTTGCAAGGTAACTAACTATAAATTTCAGAAATTATTCAGAAATCTAAGTTATAATGCTATATCGATTAATTTATTATAATTGTGATGGGATGTCAACCACTTAGAGCAAGTGCTATGTTAGTATTACATTTTTTATATTTGATGCAGAACTATTAAATGCTTAAAATAAGATGTTAAAATGACAAACATTTTATTCAGAATTTAGAAAAAAATTGATAATGCTGTGAATGCAAACTTTTCAGTGCCTTGTTGAATGTAACGCGATTAAAAATTAGATTGACACAATTGTTTATATATTAGTTATCCATGAGATTAAACCTAAATTACCTTTAAACTGAATTATATTGTCACAATAATCGATTATTAAACTGTTGACTGATTAAATGATTAGATTTAATCAGTTGACAACTTGATTACAATGTAAGAAATATTACCTTTATTATTTTTAGTGCCAAAAGGTGGATTCATTATGACGCAATCAAATCGTCTGATCCATCTCTGACACGGATTAGTTAGCGTGACATCAAGCGCGTCAGTGACATTCATTTGAATGAGATCAGTTGATGAACTCAAGTCAAAACTTTCAATATTTCTATGACACAACTCCAATGCATCTGAATCTATATCTATTCCCACACAGTGTCTACAATAACAAGATTGTACAAGAATAAAATTTTAGCTTACGAATTAACATTAGCATACTTTTAACACAATCAAAAAATAATGTACATATAAAATATTACAATTTTAAATTGAGTATTCAACTTTTGGCTCAAATTCCAAGGTTTGTATGCTGAAGCCCCGATATACTAAATAATTACTTTACACCGGCTGTTTATGATTATTTTATTTTGCATCAATTTACAAAAGTAACAATTTGAGATTCAAAATCGACACAGAAAAAAGTCATAATAAATAATAAAATCCCCATACTGTGCACCAAGCATTGCAGCACCAATAAGTAATCTTCCTGATCCACAGCCAAGATCAGCAACAAGTTTACCATCAATGTCTTCAAAACTGCTCTCAATCGTATGAAGCATACACGCTGCAACAATCAGACAAAAAAACTCTGATATAACTATTAAAAATAAAATAATCATAACTGAATAAAAGAATAATTTACTAAATAAACAATCTAATTTTTATTTCTATTAATTTACTATAATTGCAAAGCATACTAGTCGCCAGACAAGAGCAAATTAAATCATACAGCATATATATTTAATGTGACAAATTTTATAAGTCAACAGTTATACCAGCTAAATGTGGTGTAGTTTCATATTGTTCCAAGTTCAGCTTTGGTTCCTCAAATCCATCAATGTCCTGTAGATACGACTGCAGTTTTTGTAACTTTAACCTAGCCATCTACGAGTTGTGTCTCACATAGGAAGTATATTAATAGTAAAGATGTAATCAATTTAACTTTTTAATTATTATTTGATTCGCACTATAATAACAGGATAGACTAACTTCCAAAAAGAGAAAATACGGAAATCAATATAATTTCTACACTAATAACGAAAATAAGTAAAAACTAATGCTGAACTGATTTCTTTAGCATATGTAAAAATTATACCGAGATTTTGAATTTTCGCAATAATATTGCTGTAATTTCTCTCTTCTCAAAACAATCTATTCCTTTAAACATTTATCCGCTGTCAATTAGGCATTTTACCAAAAAGATCAAACAAATCGGTTAACGATTGCAAAAACGGGATCAGTACCAGGAATATCTATAGGTTATTGCGTTTCTGAGATAATTAAATAGAGAAAAATTATTGCCATTATTTATAAGGTCTAAATAGAAGTTCTCTTTAAAATTCATATTTATCATAATAATGGACGGAATAAAAAATCACGAGCAAATATCTGATAATTCAATGTTTGACACCATTTTCGGTCATTTGTAGTATTTCGGATTAAGACAAATTTTATCCATATTTTTATTTTACTTAAATTTTCCAAACTTTTTCTTGCGACATTCTGTAAAAGTGATCCGATTCTCACAATCTCTGTTCTAAATGTTCTAATATATTCATTTTAATTTATTGTAAATTATTGCGCACGATTGTTGACGAGCGATAATAAATAGAGAAGCTTATAAAAATTCTGACGATAATTTATAACTGTGCCACGGCAGGGGGCCCCCAGATATTATGAAGCCCCCCAAAATTGAAAACGATACAACCGAAAAATTAGAATTTACGAACCGTATCAGTAGGTTTATAATATATGTAAAACAAATGTAATTTATGACGTAGAGATTAGATGTTTAACTAATTTAATGTTTAGTTTCATTTATACTCGCTGCATAATTAGCGCCACTATGACGTAGCGATTAGATGTTTAACTCATTTAATGTGTAGTTTCAGTTTTATTCGCTGTATAATTAGCGCTATTATGACGTAGCGATTAAATGTTTAACTAAGTTATTGTTTAGTTTCAGTTTTACTCACTGCATTAATAGTGCCCTTTCGACGTTGCAACTGTACTTACTTTCTCAGACAAAATGGCATAATATTTTAGGCATTAATAAGCCTTTTTTGTATTTTTTAACGAATATCGAAAAGTTAACTTCTGAATGGATATATAAGGGCATAAAAATGAATGCGTCTGATTATAATCAGACGCATTCAATTTTATGTCTAAGTTATATATCTACATAAATAGGCTAATATATACATAAAATTGAGTTTAGTAATCCTTTGTAAATTCGTAGTGAATCTATAATTATAGATTCACTACGAATTTACAAAGGATTACTAAAACCCTATATTTCTTTTCAATAAATAATTATCAATTTTTATCATTTCTTTGGTATCCTAGGATTTTAATTGATCCAAAATCTATGAGAGAAAATTGCAATCTTAAAAACTTAAGTCTGTTGCTTAAAGGGCCCCAAATTTGTGTTTGCATAGGGCCACCTACAAGCTTAATCCATCTCTGACTCCAATAAGAACTGAAACCATCGGCTTGAAGGGTTTTGAATGACTTTATAATATCTTTCTTTGCTAATTCAAGTTAAACATAGAGTGTGTGAACGGGTCACATTACTCCCTAGAATTGGTATGCTATTAATAACGCTCTTAAATGATACTAGATACATCACTGGTACAGTAACTGTTCTTGATATTTTCTCCCTATTAGAACAAGTCTGTTAAATGTAGCAATAAATGTAAAACTTTTTCAAACTCAAGGCTTCCTTGTTCAAGACAGGAGCGAACAATGCGTCTACATGTTTTAATAATCGTGTTTGAAACGTACATTGTAATAATTATATAATCTGATAATTGATATAAAATATAATATTACAGTAATACTACAGTAAAAAACAAGATTAAATCAGGTACACAAAATTTTATTTTAAATTATTATTTAACTTTAACAAATGAATAACACAAAAGAATGGACAGATAGTTCCAAGCCAAAAGTTACAAAAATTACACTTTTATAACTGAATCATCAAAGTTGCTAAAACTCAATTTTGTTCAAATGTTTTTGCAAATAAAACTAAATGAAAGCTATAAATTGATAATATATCGTTTATATTTTAAACTTAATCTAGATTAATTCTACCACAACATCAATCGAATAGCAAGGAAATATTTAGCAATAAACTGAACATTTTGAGAATTGTTGTTGAACAAATTATCTCAATTAATGGGAACTTACAAAAATGCTCCATACAATCTACACAAGATTTTTTGCTGATGATTGACTCGCTTCTATTTGAACGACTGACTCACAGAATTGACTCACAAGATTGACTCACAGAACAGACATCATGACTCACTGTGAATAGAAGACTGACTCGATATAAATTTTCTTTAAAATCTAAATAGGTTCAAGCCAAACATTACTCATCTCATCGCTACCAAAGAACAATTATTTATAGATTAAATTTGTGAAAATTCAGTTCACCAAATAGAACTTTTGTGACAGAGATCCAAAACTTCAGAATGATCAATTACGTTATATTTTGATAAATTATGCGATAGTCATTGAATGAGTGCTTAAACTTTGTACTGTCTAGCACTTGTATAATATAAAGCAGAATTTTTGGCAAAAATTCTAAAAAACAGCAATTTCCTTAAAAATGTAAAATAATACTTAGCAATTCTTCCCGAATCAATCTTCAAGTCCTATACTGTGAGTTAAACTTTAAAATGCCTCGAGTCAATCATCCAAAATATGAACAAATTACAAATGAGTCAATCATCTGACTATGCTCAAAAATTAAAGAGCACAAACTTAAAGATACAACATTCAGAAGAACACACCAGAGGGCATCAAACTTAAACTGGGCAAAACTCTTAGCAATAAACTTAAATATTTCTGTATATCAGTATTTTTGTCGATATAATGTCAACTTAAAGATATTTTAGATCAGAAGTCTTCCAAGTGAAATTATACTTCAGTAGATTTCATTTGCAGGCTGACTGCAATCCATCACTAAATGTCCATTCTCCGTTGTTTTGACAATTAAGAGTCTGCAACACGTAATTATTGCAATCATTTTATCAAATTATTAAATACTAGAATGTAAAGCGGGGTCTTTGGGCCCCCCTAGAATACATTGCGCAAAATAAATTTATGCTAAAATATGAGGCAAAAACGAGCAGCTCTAAACTGGAGTGATCAACTAAATTAAAATGTCAAAAGGACATTTTATTTTAGATTCTCGGTGACTGCCCAAAATAGCGCGGGTCAAAATAGCGCAGACACAATAGCGCGGTCAAAATAGCGCAGGGTTAAAACAGCGCAGGACAAAATAGCTCAGGACAAAATAGTGAATGCCCAAAATAGCTTAAGGTCAAAATAGCGCAGGTCAAAATAGCGCAGAACAAAATAGCGCAGGACAAAATAGCACAATGTAGAGTGTTCCTGAGAACACTGTCATCATATGGTAGAGTACATTATTATCGTTCCGAAAAAGCTATGTGTAATTAGGACAGTGACAGCGCGGTGTTGAGTTCTCAAAAATATTCTGAGAAACATTGATGATATTATTAGTAAAATAGAAAATAGAATGATTAGACTTTATATAAAGTCAGCTGTAAATATTTAAAAGTGAATCAAGCGGATTAACGGATATGTTTCATTCGCTACTCTAAATTCACTACTATTATTAAATTCAGATACTATTTACACTAATATTTTTAGACTGGATTGAACCACCCTATACCGCTTCGTAATGTTTTCCTTCTCCCGCCTCCCGGGTCACCCCCCTCTCCGCTAGTCAATTCCTGGCTACGCCACTGCAACGTTTAATCTGTTAATTGTTGGAAACCTTATATCCGATAGCTAATACTGGTAGACAGTGAATTCATTTGTTACAATTGGCAGAATAAGTTTATAAAGTCCGCTTCTGTATCTCTTCTTTCTCTAGAGTAGCGTCGCTATTGGATCAGTCTCTCTGTCATACTACCTTTGCATCTGTTTCACTTCTATCATCATTGATAAGACTACCACGTTTCAGTTGCACAGTGATTTCATTCACAATTCATTATCGCTTATTCTTATTCACCAACTATAAAGCCCGTTTATACATTCACGCAAGCGCTTTATATATACATCAAAAATCTTAAATTTAAGAAAATTTAAGAGTTACGTAATTTTACACGCAGACACTTTTGTCAACGTGAAAACTAACGCAACCGCAGAGACGCTACCGCAGAGACG
>JAQIXG010002683.1:0-16946 GCA_034700105.1 Oconnorella tubifera | reverse complement strand
TATCCCAATTCTTCTACGTATATCGGGGTTACAGTAGCCGGAAGAGTTAATTTCACACCCTAGGTAGATAAAGCTGTTAACGGTGTCTACTGTTTCCCCAGAGATTGTGACTGGAGAGGGGGCCGGTCCAGCCGCTGGGATCTGGAGTATTTTTTAAATCTTGATCAATATATAGGAGCACACATCATAATGCCTTTCTTTAAAACTGAGCAACTTCTAAACACATTTTTACAACATTTAATAATAAAAAATTTCAACATTTCCATGTGTAGAATGTCGACCTAGACTCATATACTTAAATTTTCTATAGTGTATACTTACATGTAGCCGGTTGATTAAAGTGATAGACAGTTTCATCACTCCACAACGTCGACATCACTGACCTACATTTAACTCGAGCAGTATTGTTAGTGAATGGAAGAACACTAATTGCAATTATAACTTGTTGGTTGATTGATTGTGAATCAGCCACAACTGCAGTCTCACTCTAAAAATTTCACAACGTGTTTGCAGAATGCACTAATGACTCAATTAATCTTAAGTGGCAAAACAAAAAATTGTTAAATAGCTTATAAAACCCAGTTGTTTTATTTTTTATTCTCAGCTTTTTAAGTTGATTATCTGCAAGCGATTTAGAAGGAAAACAAATGCTTTAAAATTACTAAAAGAAGTTATCAGAAGTTATTATTAGAAAAGCTGCCGATGTCAATTGAAAGTCGTGATTCGTAACTGTTCTAAATGCCTTCAATATTCCGTTAAGTAAACAGATAATATTCAGCTAAATAACTGTCTAGAATTAAAGGAATCGGGATATTGTGGTATTACATATTTGTACGAATAACACAAGCGTGAGTGGTATAACGGTAGCATAGTTGCCTTCCAAGCAATTGATCCGGGTTCGACTCCCGGCTCACGCACGTTTTACCTTTCTATCAACGAAATCATTTTCAAGAAAGTGGTTATTTTCTGACGAAATGAGGCATTTGAAAAAACCATACTTTCAAACAAATTTCACTTTCTGACCCTTGCAGTTTAGTTTAATATTTTATGGCTTTATTGAAGAAGAATAACTAGTATTGTCAAATCAAAGCTTAATTAATTTCAAATTTTCAATTTGAGTCGAGTTCTCTGAATTATAGTTTGAAGAATTTATGCCTATTCATAACAAATCAAAATATATTCACTATATTTATAAAAATAACAAGCAGTTTACTTTCTTGTATACACCTTGTTACATACTTTCATGAAAAATTAATGTATTCAACTTGCACATATTATCATTCTAATATTCCACAAAATATACATTGACATATTTAATATACATAGACATCCAGGAAAACAAGAAGTTACGGCAATGTTGAGATATTGAAAGCAGTGTATTATAACCTGATTCCATTTATTCGTCACAGCAAGAGAATAAACAAGATTTCCAATATTCAAATAAGGAATTTTCACAACCAGGATATGCCAGCGATCATAAGTCGTATATATAAAAGTTGATGGAGCATTTGGATGAACTAGAACAAAACAAATCGAAGATAGTCATTTGTAGGCCTACTTATAGCATTCAACATTTTTATTTTGAAAATATATACAACACAGCAATAAAAATTATGAATGTAACGAACTATATGTTTGATGGTACTCATTAATGCGATACGAGTTTTTCAAAACTCAAAAAATTCATAAATAAATCATTAGATTACTCATCGATCAATACAAATGGATAGAAAAGAAAACAAAATTTGATCGCTACACAAACATTAATTTTTTTAAGGCAGAAAAATCTATTTAAAATAATTTTTAATATCACAGTAATTATATTGGATAATTAGTTAATCAGTTAAACTGTATTTTAAACTGACCTATTTCTGACGTATTAAAGCATGTAATGTTTGACACTGATGACAGAATACGCTCTTCTGATACTCTGAAATTTACACGAAGTTGAACGCATAGTTCTGTATGATTGCTAGTGACGTAATCGTGAATCCAAGAACACGAATCATGACGTCTCTCTAGACACAGACTTCCTGTAAAGGTCTTCCTGTTCCTATTACTACAAATAATAAACATAGTTGGTAATTTACACACTAATAATCTGGACGTGTTGTATCACATAGTGACAAACAAAAGCATTTTTATGACACTTTATCAGCTAATCAAAACTGTCTTAACAAGTTAAGAGAGTTAAGACAATTTTAGTTACTATATAAGTCATTTTCTGTCATATACTTTTAAAACTATAACATGTCATCATTATGCGCGCAACAGTTGCAAAATGTATAATATAGCAAAACTAATTGTTTACACATTGGTAAATATTTAATATTGATATTCAACAATGATTTTATTGTATTTTAAAAATATTAAAACCTTTTATACAGTACTTCCACAATTTATACAGTACTTCCATAACATTTCATTGTATCAGATTATTAAAAATTGGATTAGTAATAACAAGTGACCAGGAGATATTAAATTTGAATTTAAAATAACATTCACAACAAATAGTAAATTTATGACAAAATAAAATCATATTTGTTCTCTAAATTTAATTTGAAACTATTTTTTATTAAACCTTGTGAATTGCCAAAGAAGATCCTGCTTTATAACTGCTGTATTTTTTGTGTAAACGTGTTGTGACTGTTTTAGAATTGTTGGTTCCCAAGTACACACTGTACGCTTCCAGTCATATATGATGCAATTTGTGATAGCTGGTGTCAAAGGGAGCCCTGAATAAAACAACAGCATTCCGAGCATTCAATAAAACACTTACTATTAATACTGATATAAATAAAATAAAGTTTTTAATATAAAAAATAATTAGCACGTGTCAATTTTGTAATGGTAGTATATAAAAAGCGTAAATATTAATAAAAAAATGTATAAAATACAACAATAATTAAAGAAATCATAATATCTCATTGGTAGTATTAATAGTCTTACTTAGGATTTATGCAACAACTAAATGCAGAAATTAGGTTTGTTTAATAAAAAAATCATGCTTTTTAATGTTATGTTGTAATAGGAGTAACACTTTACAAACTTGTAACAAATACTCTCGCTGTTGCCACATGTGGCTCTGGTATTAAATCGTTCCAGATGCACTGAAAAAAAGAACTGCCACACATTACTGTATGCTCTTTTGTCATGTTCTGTATAACTAGCACAGCTGAACGATTAGATGAAACATGCACATGTTGCGTGTTATAATAATCACAGTGTCCTTGTTTGAAGTAAATGTCACTGGAATCGGCTGTCCCATTATACATAGATGTGAGAGTACAGGTTAATGTCAAAGTTTCACCTTCCACGATCACCGCAGTATTCGGTTCTATAACTGGTAACAGAATGTCATGTTATATCATCAAAATATAATATATCATAATAGTAAAATGCAAAAAGAAAGTCTAAACTATATTAGGCGTCAATAATTATTTCAATATTATTCTCTCCCACTGAATCCATCTCTACCTTCTCAGAGGGGTCGGTAGCGTTCATCAAGGTTCTCGACTCTCGAGGCACATGGCCATCTTCCACTTCTTCTGTTGGAGACTCTCAAGTTCTTACCAGAAGTGTAATTCTTTCCAACAACGGGAAAACTACGAGTTAGGGCACTACTCGTGACTAGATTAATCTTGTACTGAGGAAAGGATTGCATGCGATGCAGAATAAGTTAGTAAGCAGATGCAAGAGTAGAAATTAAGACCGAGCCGACAAAAAAGCACCCCAATAAACGCAGTACGGCGGTCTGAAAGAGCATAACCAAGTAAATCCCCCTCATGCCCTCACGCATGAAGAAGAGAACCGAGCAGACAAGTATCCTCTATTGAACGGATCAGGAAATTACAACTGAGTTTCTCCAGACAAAAGTTGCATTTTTATTAAGACAGACTAAATCTTTTAACCTTAAAGTAGTTCAGTTTGAGAAAAATATAAAGTAAATGGACACTTCAAATTTAAAGTGGCGCTTAATGTGATGAATTAATCTTAGAACAGTTTGAGAAAGATTCACATTATTCAGATATCCAGAGACACTCAGGATAAATGCTCCTAAGGGGAGATACAGTAATATAGAAGAGAAGTCAAGAACTTTAAAATAAGACATTTATGCCAAGTAAATGACCCCCGAAAATGACAAAATGGCACCGACAAAACGGCCTTTATAAACGGCCCTGACAAAACGATCATTTTGTTGAAGGGTTATATTGACATGTCCCGTTTTGTCGAGGAAGCTTT
Organism: Oconnorella tubifera; assembly: GCA_034700105.1. Classification (NCBI taxonomy): domain Eukaryota; kingdom Metazoa; phylum Annelida; class Clitellata; order Enchytraeida; family Enchytraeidae; genus Oconnorella; species Oconnorella tubifera. The sequence goes on along the minus strand of JAQIXG010002683.1, from coordinate 12,704 downwards.
ATCGAATATTTACAATCGGGGTATTATTGTCGGGTTTTGATCTGAGCCGTTTTGACAAAGTTAGTTACCTAATAAAACAAATGAAAAGATATTCGGCCTTCAAGCCTTGGTAGCAGCATAAACTCGGTTACACGGCTGAATCTTATTGCATAAAATTCATTTAAAAATTTAAGTTTTACAATTGCTCGTTAATCGTTCGTAGTATTAAATATGCCAAGTTCAGTGGCAAGTCAATAAGGTGGGGAATGGGGGCTACCAACCCCCCCTCCATTTATAGTTGGCATAAGCTTTTTGAATAGATTAATTACAAGCTTGAATGCTTTTATATATATTATCACAATTTATAAAGCATTCAGTATCATAAAATGTAAAGAATTGTCTGCAATGTGTGAAAAGACCCCATTGTGATGTTGCCGAGTTGAGCTTATGCGGAGACCAAATTAAGATATGCATGCGGAAACCAAAGATTTATAAAAAAAAGATCATCACTTCATTTTAGGGTGGAAAACATTCAACCTCCACAGAAAAGTTGGCTAAACAACTGCTGAAAATGTAAAACATTTAAACCCCCCCCCCCCCCACTGGATAACCTGAATCTGAAACTGGCCAAATTACCCATGGCAATTAAATAGTTGAATTTGTAATTACTGTAATATTGCTCTAATAAAATAACCAAATTAGTTAAATTAAAGTAAAATAAATTTTAAATTAAAAGCCTACTCTGCCTTAATTTATTTCGATTACAAATAAAATAGTTAATTTGTTAAAGTGTGAATTTTATCGAAATTATATAGGCCCAGTCGACGAAGAGGCCTACAATTTTTTGCAATAATTAAATTTTAAATAGATAATAAGTTTAATAATCAAAATTTGTTGTTAGTAAAATTTGTAATGATTTAATAATTGCGTTTATTGAGCCATTAGCTATTAACACACCGAGTGTAAATGAAACTAAATCAAATGTAATTCTGACTTTTGATCATTAAGTTAACATAGCGTTAAGTATTACAATAGTCAAGCTGCCTGGATATCCAGTCAAAGATTGGTATCATACTCACACTCATGGTTTTTTTATTTTTGATCATTTAAATTTAGAGATATTCATAAAAGAAATTAAAAGTAAAAATCGAGTAACAAATGAAACAAATAAAATGCAATACCTGCTTCTAGTTTCTGAAATCCATCTGGAACTGAAGTCGAAATAAAGTGAGGCAGAATAGTAAATGTTAGAAGTCCAAAGGTTAACTGAGTTTGATATTGCACGAGAAAATAGAACATTTCAGGTCGCATCATATCTGCCGCATTAAAGTTTTTAAATAATTTCTAAATTATGTGAAATTACGCTTTAACGGTTTCTAATAGAATGTCCCAGGGGGTTATAGTCCCCATAGTGTGTTTGTTATCAAAGAAAAATTGAAACAAATTGTGTATCGCCCCGCAAAATTTAGCAGGTATCACAAAAACTGTGAATTAATCAAGTTAATTCGCATGACACAATTTTACTAAGGGAAATCCCCTCTTTAAATAAAGCCTACGTTACTGACAGTTTCAATAGGACCTACTTTACTCACGTTGTTCGTCATCATCGTGCTGGATAAAGAGTATTAAAAATAATAATAATTGTTGTCAACAATTAAAGCTATATATTGCAGCATTTTTAAATGTTGTTCTGTAACAAGCTGTCAGAGCTCAAATACTTTTTAATGTGCTTCACACTACATGGGTCGCTGATCACACGTCGCTCGTAAATTCATTGACAAACTATACAAGATTCATGGTAAATTAATAATGAAACAAAATTAAGAATTCAGCTTCATTTTAGATTTTCAAATACTATTAAATAATACTTCAAATATCTTCATCTTACATTAGTCTACAGAACCTCAAGTCATTAATTTGGAGGAAAAAATTATGGAGTAATTAAAAATAAAAGAAATTAGTCATAACCTTACGGTTTTGTCGGTTTTAAAAATACAATTAATTTCCTCCTATAGCCAATGTAACCGTAGGGCAGCCGACAGAATTCCGGGTTCTTGCGCAAGCACTCAAGGCTGCTTCAGTCGTTGACTGTCGTTTCCGAGTTAATTTATATAGTTAATTCTATAGTTAATGATCTTTTTTTGTCATTATTTACTTTTTTTCTCTAGTTCGATTTTCTTTTAGACTATCCCAAGAGGACTCTTAGAAATAAGATTCGGATCCCTAAATACCTCAAATAATTTATTGTTAAAAAATTGTGCTAATTTGTCATAATTAAAGATGTTTATTACTTATTATATGGTAATTTACAGAGCCGCCAGTCTGTGGAACACAGCACACAGTTATAAATAGGCCTATCGAGATCTGTCGCATTGGGTTAAAAAAATAATGATATATAATGAGCATACAGTGAGTTTTTAAGACCATAGGAATATGTGTTTAATTACATATAGGTCTATAACTTATAAAAATAATAAGGCAAAATTAAGACCAATTATTTATTACAAAGCGAATAGAGGCATACTAAAAAATTATAGAATTATTTTTCAAAAGTATCTAATAGACAAACAATTACAATCAATGCGCTATCGATTTTTTAGAAAAAAAGATAGCCATCTTTGCTAATTTTAAATAACTTTCAGTTGATTTTATGCCAGTCATTTGAAATAATCTTGATCATTATTATATTAATTGTGACCGTAACAAATAAATAATTAAAATGTTCAAAATAATAAGATAATAAAACTACTGATATAATATTTCAAATTATCAGATATTGCTACGTTTGCATTTGTCAGTAGATAAGTAAAATCCTATTTAAATCCAAATAACACTTAGGCCTACCTGAGAGTCGTGATTGGATTCTTGTCCGAAGCTTTGTTTCTTTGGAGCAGAGTTTAAAACCTTCATTAAAATATACTATAAATTAATCTATAGGTCCTACAATTAATCTATATACTTCAAATCAAAAACACGTAATTTTCCTTTATTTCGAAGCAATTATTATTGCTGTGTCTTGGAAGTAATTTAGCCTTGCGGCCATTGACATGGATAAGCCAAAGTTTCTTCATCATGTTAATAGTGTTATAAAGTGACAGTCCAAAACTCAATTTCATTAAAGGCAATTAATGCATTATAATTTTACTCGAGTTCGAATGAACATAAGCTATTCTAATCTGTCACTGTAACGCAATTGAAACGCAATTGTAAACCTGTTCACAATATATAGAGAAACTATTCGTTATTAATTATTCTGTCTTTCAGGGTTTCTATCACAACAAAATATTAGCAAAAGGAAGTATGCTGTTTTATTGCTATAAAAATAATGGTATACATCATTTTGAAGTATTTGCACGTTGTGATTATACAAGTAAAGGGTTACATACAACAAAAGACCAGTCTTGCGGTATCTAGTGTTCACTATTGAGCTCTTTAAAGCCTAGGCTTCTGCATACATATTGCAAAAAAAGAGTCTATACTGTCTGCATTTAACGATGTAAGAATATATTGAAAAATATAAGGCTTGATTAAGCTATCTATGTTAGCGTGACTTTTGCCGTGGCAGCTAGTTATAACAAATTAATTTCTTCTCTGTGATCTGAGGTTTCGCTATTAAATGTATCGGTAGTTTAAGTTCAGTTTGCATTTATCAAACTAGAAGACTATCTTTACATGAACAAACGTAACTGAAAGCATTTTGCTTTTTATTTAAAATCTCGCTCTGTTCACACATTCAAGCGGTTGTCTATTATAAATAAAGGTCTGCAAAAATGACAATAGGATAGTTGCAGCCTAGTTGCAGTGAAAGCAATGTTTGCTTGTATACAATTTTCAAAATATAGAATACTTTATTTTACTTTATATTAAATAACTGTATAAACTCAACGATTATGCATTCATCGTTTAATATAGCCTAAATCAATTATTTTTCTTAACGAAGTATTCATATTTTAAGTGCCTCACTATAAAGCGAAGATCTAATACTACAATCTTTCGCTTTTATTTGAGTGGCAAGATAGCATGAGATTGTCACTAAATTTTAATGACAATTAATGATAAATATATTGTATACTGCATGTATTATAATCGTTTTTTCTTAAATTCGATGTTTAATGTAGACAAATGCAACAGTTCATTTCAACAGACAAAAGCAACTAATCACAACGACAGCGAGGCAACAACTAAGCCTATCAAAAACCAGTTGAAAAGCCATATTTAGAATTTTCAGTCGAATATTGTTGAGGAAGTTATATATTATATATTACTTACGACATATAGCATGGTGTGTTGTAATGAAAGTTAATGTGATTGAAATTGAATGTGATAATGGTACTTATAATAGAACACAGCAAACAATATATTTTATTTTTAAGAAACAATAACAGCTATTAAACAACTGATCAGAAAAAACATTGTTTGAGATCCTGAAGGTTTGTGGATTAATAATCCAAATCACTTCACATTTTTGAATGACGACGTCCAAAGCGAAAATTAATCTTAAACCGTGAACTCGCTTATGCTGTGAATCCGCTTTTTATGAGTTTAGCGAACATGAAGGAGAACTCGTTCCAAGCTGAGGGGGGCATACCAAGGGATGACAGGGTCGCCTCGTGGCCCCTCGCGACAGCCTTCAAGGCAATCCTCAGATTGCGGACATCGTCTGATGAGAGACCGAGACGTCTCTGAAAGTCTGCCACGGTCGGACTCACTAAACAAAATATAGGACACATTGTTCTATACTTTTACACATTGTGCATATGCATACTCAATGTGTAAAAGTTGATAACTGTTCACTTATTCATTTATCTTTAACTTTATATAAACTTATTTTTAAGCATTATTTTCATAAATATTTAATTTCTTAATTTGAGTGAATACACCTTAATGATCAATAAAGCTTAAAGAATCGTTTGTTCTGCTATGGAATAAACTTTACGAAACACAGCCGTAAGTTAAGGGATTGTCCATAAAGGACGTCTGTAAAGAGGGGGAGGGGGTTGTTCAAATGCGGACAACTACGGACAAGGGGGGGGGGGGTAAAGGACCTTGCGGACGTCCGCAAAATTTATTTTTTGTTTAATGTGATATTCTGTACTTGAACAGCTGCATGTGATGAAGATGATCATGCGAGACTGCAGAGCTGGCAATTGAAGTCTTCTTAAAATAAAAAAAACATCCATGTTTATTTATTTCTTTGTATGGAGCTACATGGTGTGATGTGATCAGTAAGCGTTGTATTTGGTTAATTAATTTTATCTATATTTTGTTGCTGATTTACATATATATCAAACTTTTAAACATTTTATCTAGATCTATGCGTGTGATCAGCTATTGATGTTAAATAAATATCAATAGCAGTTGCAAAATATAGTAAGTCACAATAATAATAATAAATATTATCATCAACCTGCCAATGCGTGCGCTACTGCTGTGATTTCTTTCCCTGGAAAGAGTTTATCCATTGTCCAACTCTTTGTTGATTCCAGGAAATTTATAATGTCAACAATCGGCGGCCTGTGAGCTGAAATCAAAACACTCAATTATATTCCAGCGCTTATACTAGTAGTAAATACTAATACTTACAAAAATGGATGGATTTAACATTTAATATCTACTTTTCAATGCATTACGCATAAAATTTTTATAGATCTAACATAATCAAATATTGATAAGGGTTAAAAATGAATAACATATTTAACAGTATGAACATGATTACAGTCAAATTTAGCTCATTAATTTAATACAACAATTTATAATTACTATGAAATTAGCCTTAAACTAACGTAACTGAAAATGTGTAATGTTAAAAAAATTATTGCATCTGTTTATAATGTCTTTATTATACAACATTCATTTTTTATATAGTGGTTCTACGTGTATAGTGACATTATTAAATCGTCATTTCAAATTTTAATTCTATTTGACAATATTTTTATTTGACTTAAATTAAGTTAAATAGATTTAATAATTTTATATACATAAATGGACAATAAATGAAACTTTAATTATTTCTAAAGACTCGGGTTTATAACGTGTTTGAAACCTGCAGTGCAAACTTCAGGATCCTCGTCATAGCCGTCCTCGCAGTCAGTGTTATAGTCACAGAGATAACCCATTGGGATACACGTCCGAGTTGATTTACAAGGAAACGGTTTCTCAGCCTCCGGACACGGATTTCCTGAATTACAAAAAACTCAGTGCTCTCTACGAAAAGTCGCATTTAATTTGACCTACAATTTTTACGATGTATACAATAAGAACTATATAAAAAAAATTACAAAACGATACTACCTTAAACAAAAGCGATTTTATAACATTTATACATCGAAATATAAAAACAGAAAAAAACACTCAATCTGCAAAACACAACGATAACTATGTGTTGAAACGAAAGCTGAAATCGTTAAACCAAACGACATTATTTTTAAAAATAATGTGAAACATTTTAATCAAATATATGAAATGACGTCTATAAAATATAATATAGTGCAAAAATATACGACGGAATATATATTTACTCGCCAAAGTTCAAATGTTAAATATAAATAATCAAAAAATTAAGAATATTTTCCTTTAATTAAAACACCAATTGATAGAATGCAACAGGTTCATCCTTCACGTTAAGTAACTTTAAGTCTTCTCTAAAACTCTAAATATCTACGAAATTACACTATAGTGTCAACGCAATGGAGCACGTAGGTAGACGGGTCTATTGTATAACATCACAACAAATTACAACTCATTGTTTCATCTATAATTAAACTAAGCATACATACCACTTTTAACCTTTACAATTAATAGCGATTCATTTGTTATAAAACACAATTCAAAATAGAACTTTACATCACGCCGTTACAAATCAACAATTAAAATTACTTATAGGCCTACACTGAAACAAAAATTTTGCTGCAGAAATTAAGCGTAAAATAAATTAAAATTCAAGTTTCAATGAAAACAATATTAACGATCTATTTTTAGAAACGCTGAAATTATAATATCGTGTATTAGATGGGCAAAGAATAAAAAGAATCAGCGAAAAAAATACGAAAAATTGGATAAGTATTTAAAGAATTCCTTTCATTCAGGTAACGAGTTTCTCGTGATAGTAAATTTATTAGACAACACAGAATAATTGAAAGAAGCCATGGCTAAATAAAAGTCATGATTACTAAGATTTATTCATGTTCGTGCTGAATCTTATCGACTTTCTTGATGTGATGAAAGTTCACTTGTGCTAATCTATTCATTAACTGAACAGTGTTTCAATAGTATTTTATTTACTTTATTGATATTATTATTTACTGAATGTTTTAGTGTAAAATTGATAGTAATAAAAACTTTAGACAGATATATTAAATCTGTGAAGATTGAATGTGCTTTCAACATTAAAAAATTAATAATATCTATGTCATATATTTTTGGACATATGAGAAAAATTACACAAAAACACCCGTGACATACTTTTAAGATACATAATATAATTGAAACGTTGAGCTTGTTCAGTTAATGAAAAGTCTAACAAAAGTGAGCTTTCATCACAGAGATAAGGTCGAAAAGATTGAGCACGAAGACAAATAAATCTGACACAACGCTACGCAGAGTAAATACATTTGGCACCCTCGACAAACAACAAACTTATTGAGTCTATCGTGACCCATCCTACATTAAACACCTGGACACCGCAACCATTTCCTTCCGCGTTTCATTCGCAGTCGAAGCTCCTGACTCGGACTTTATTTATGATTGTTTGCATCGAAAGTCTACACATCGGTTCGTCTCTATTTTTTAAATTTGTTCGAGAAACGAAATAATTCTGACTTGAAATTTGACCCAAGCATAAAAAACAGAAATATTTACGGTCAAACAGTCGTATCGATCCTCATTGCAATTGAAACATTTTCAATTATAAGTCGCATTGACTGACAAAGTTTATTTTAGGAAATCGCAGAATTATAACTCTTTAAACTGTCCGAGAAGCAAAACTGTCAATTCTTTATTAAACTGATACTTTAGTTTAGCAGAGAAGTCATATCTATTATTGTCAAAGGAGGGGGAGGCGTAAAACTTGACCTCTAGGATCTAGTTAATAATTTTTGTAAATAGGCAATAATATATTATTATTATTCAACCCGTCCTGTAATAGGTGCATATATTGGCACTTAACATAATTAATTGAACATAAATTCTTTAGCATTATTATCCAAAACAAAAATTAAAATAGATACTTCAATTACTGGTTTTTTTTCATCTTCTTACAATGTTTCATTTTCTGCTGCTCTAATGACGAATAAAGATATATTATGTCATCAAATTCACTGATATACATTTGAATAAATTATTGTTTTGATTAAAGGGAGTCAAATACCACCCCCATCCATCAAATGACGTCCCAGTACACTGATTAAATGTTTACTTAGCTATTCGTTCGCAATCATTGGTAACAACTTGCTCCATCAGAATTAACTGAGAATTTTTTTATAATTTTAGAGTACCATCAGCCGCTTGACAACGGTTAACAACGTTAGCAAAATATTGCATTTGAAATGTTTCGAAACCGGGATCTGTAGTTTCTTTCTATCGTCTCCGACTCTCTATATATGACTTAGCCATCGATAGTCACAGAAAGAAACACATTATATGCCCTTATTCCAATTTAATTAACGATATCTATAACTATTAATCATCTTATTATTTATTTCACATACTGTATGGCGAATCCAACCAGAAAATTTATTTTTAAATTTGAAAACAAGACTACATATAATGTGGACATTGTGAAATAAAACTAAGCCGTAATACAAAAATAAAGTTATAATATGTTGTGCGTTTTGCTTACCATCGGACACTTCACGATTGGAAAGATCTTTATCCGACTTCTTTTTCACTTGATACGAAGACAAGAAAAAACCGCAGCAAGATGCGAGCATTGAGAATAAAAGTATGGTATATAACGATGTCATCAGAGCAGATGACATGTTTGTTAAACGATTATAAATATATTGTTATGTAATTATCTGTAAGTTCAAAATAAGAGTATCCATAAATAATTAATATAAACAATAGCAAAAGCAAAGGAAGTAGATGAGGGAGGGGGGGGGGGGGGTTGGCTTAAAAAATAAACGCTAGATCTTTTAAAAATGCCCTTATGTCTTGAATAATCATTAAAATTAAGTAAAGTATAATTAAATATAACTACAGCCGAAATCAGTTTTAAATAATGCAATATTTAGATTTTAAGAAAATACATTTTAACCTTTTATAAACAATTTTTTTATTAAACACTAATAGTTATCTGTTTTGTCATTGAAAATGGCTTTAACCCAACTCACTAATTTTATTTTAAATAAAAAAATTAGTATAAAATTGGAAAAGGTAGTCCATTTTTAACTGGCAAAAATTGTATATATACAGTATTTTTAACTATATCAGATAAAAATATGCTTATTGCTTATCTATGATATTGCAGGCCGTATTGCCTATTTTGATAATAAACTTAAACTTAACATAAGTTATAGAATTTTAAACCATATTTCGTATTATAACCTGCTCTTTGGATGCATTGGCTAATATAGCGATATAGATATATCATTTAAAAAAAAATCATTTTCAATCAGCGTTGGTGAAAGTTCTACTGAGTTACGACTCATTTGAATTTTTGAAAAGAATATTCACTTGTAGTGAATATTCTTTTAAAAAATTACAGAGATATTGCAGATATGGCTTATAAACTACAGCCTATAGTTTGAGAGTATTCTTATTTAACATTTAATTTGGTAAATCTTTATACGTTTAGTGAAAAAACTTCTCCTTATATAACGTAATACATTCAGCAAATGTTCAGCACTACAGATTCTAAGTGTTAGACTTATTGCATGATCAGCCTATATAAATAGCTGTAATGATCAAAAATGACATTTTAGTATTTACGCATTACAGCAAACAAATTCAGAACTTCTAATCCTGTATAATAATTTCAATTATATTTGTAAATTGTAAGTGCCGGCAACAAAATAATAACTAAATTTTTAACTCTGATAAATGCAATTTGGGCCTAGGCCCTATAGCCCTCTACCATAACATTATTTTTTTAAATAGGTCTAAAATGATTTCTTATTTTTAATACTATGGGCCAATTCGTGATTAGTTGGACCCTAAAGCTCAGAGGCGGACCGAGAGTATATGCCGCTCAGGGCAAGATATCTCAAAAACTGTCCATTTTTATGGAGGGGGGACTTCCAGAAAAACAGCTCATGACCTTTTTATGAGCCGCCCAGAGAAACTCGCCCCCTCTGCACCCACCTCGGTACGTCAGTGCCTAAGCTTATTTTAATACTAATTATTATACGCAGCCTTATATAATTTAAAACTTGTGAGTCTGCTCATAAGAAGCTGTGCATGGATCATATAATCTATTTCACGAAAACGAACAGCAGATTGAGTATTATAAGATTTCAACAATACGCAGGTAAATTGTGCACAACGTTATGTGAAGCAATACTTTAAAATAATTGTATCTATTTATCTATTACTATTTTCAAAATATTAAAAGATTTTTCCAACATATTAGTTACTTAATTAATAGAACGATCAGCTAATTATAAGTTATTTATAAAAAAAATATTTACAATTCCAAGTCTTATCTTGGAATAATATTGTAATAGTTGAAGTCTTGCCATTCAGCAAGAAAATTATTCGTTGGAATTTTTGTAAGAGAGTGCTCAGTCTGCAACCTATTTAAATAAAGCAATGCGTTAGCAATCGCTATTATTTTTGAAAATTTGCTGGGGCATTACCCTCAGCAAACGAAGAAGATGATGCTGAGACATAATATGCATCAGTCTTCGCGTAGTTATGTCTGATAGGCTATTGACTGAACTTTGATTGAGATAACAGTTGAATAAGAGTAAATTGTTATTAACTTTAACATTGCTGTTGTTATCTATAATTGATAATTATAATTGGACTCATTAGACAGTTAACAATTTAAACATTAATTTTGCTTGTACTTTTGAAAATGTTCTACATTTATTCATTTGTTAACTTAAGAATGTCGTACGACGAATGCAACGTCTTTGAAGGGCTTACAAACGTTTTTCATTATTGAATTTAGAAATTTCTCTGCGGAAATCTTACAATTTAAAACCGTTTAATAAATAAGAGGCCAATAATAGCTGCGACATTTAAATTCCTTAGAGCATAGTAAGTCAACTGTGACATTATACCATATCGTGTTGAAATAATCGAGAGTTTAAATAAAATAACAAGCAATCCAATATAATATAAGAGTGGCTAAATTTAAAATAAATGCTCATGCTATGATTTTCTCGCAAATAGAAGATATACACTGTATATAAAACAAGAAAATAAATTGAGCTGGAAGACAGACAACTTAATTTTAATTAGGCCTATGACATATGTCGCTAAAATCGTAGTAAATTGTTCATCGTAGTTAATTTAATGCGCGGAAGAGTTATGTCAGTAAGTTTCATTTCAACGTATTTATTTTAAATGTGCACATTATGTACAGGCTGAAATTCATCATAGAAAAATGAGTGCACAAATTCTTCTTTCTCCGTTTGTAGTCATATATTAATGAAGATAAGGAGTCATCAAATTTGTCAGGCAATCGGCTTTCAATCCTCTCTTAAATTCTTGATATGATGGAATCCAATACCTTAACGCTTCTTACTTTCCATCCTTTGTTAGTAAATTGTTACTAAACTCCCTTTAAATATTTTGAAATTCTTCATGGTTTTTGTTATTTACAGTTGTTGGCTCGACTATCAATCATTCGTTCCCTCATGCAACATTAACCGTTATTGTTATCACTGAGTCATTGACGACTCGCAAATATGACGCACCTGCGCGTGCATATTGGTACGGTATCTGAAAGATAATATTTCGTTCAACCAAAGTTAAACTTTCGAAGAAGCTTAGTGTACTCACTGCTTGATCAACAATACAAAACAGATTAACAGAATTTTATAAAAAAAAATCCCGCAAAGATTTGCTTCTTTAATGTCGTTAAGTGAAAATAGTTGAACTTAAGTAAAGTCGAAAAATAAGTTCTAACATGTATGTCAGTAGTATGTCAGTAGGCCTAATTAATAGGTTTTAAAATCAGAAAAGAGAAAAAATCCCAAATCTATCAATTTTGTAGCAACGATGCCAAATTTTAATTGTGGTATGTTTTTTTTCATTTCGTTCGTTTTGCACAGGCCCGCCTAGAGTGGGGGGGGGGGGCAGGGGGGGAGGCAAATACCCAGGGGCCCGGCGTTTTTAGGGGGCCGGGCCAGGCCACAATCAACTTATGAAAAATATTATAAATCACTTATACTGCTCTAAATTATAAAGAGCATATTTATGTTAAAATTAACAAAGCATTTCAAATAATTAGGATTATGAATAGAAATTTTAAAGATCTGGATAAATTTTCATTTGTAACGATTTATAAAAGTATGGTTCGTAGTCACGTAGAGTATGGACTTCATTCTATCTGGTCTCCTTATAGGATTCAATTAGTTGATGATATTGAAAAAGTGCAGAAAAGAGCTACAAAATGTAGTAAAAGGGCTCACCTTACCTTATCAAAAACGCCTGCAAATCTTAAAATTACCAACTTTAAAGTATCGTAGAACTCGTGGTGATATGATAGAATTTTTTAAAATTGTCTCCGGGAAATACGATGCTCAAGTAATTCCTACTTTACCAAAAAATGATAGCTC
>JAQIXG010002682.1:0-16947 GCA_034700105.1 Oconnorella tubifera | reverse complement strand
GGCTAGGACTGAATTGGGCGGGGACTGAATCGGCCGGGACTGAATCGGCGGGACTGAATCGGCGGGACTGAATCGGCAGGACTGAATAGTCGCGGACCCAAAATAAGTATTAAGTTTAGATCGTTATTTTAATTTACACCCAGAACAGGAGTTTAACATATACTGTAATTACAAATGAATTCTGAATGAATTAACTAATCTGAGTAATAATAAAGCTGTAGTATTTATGAACATAGCATTTATAACGTATTTATAAGCATAAACTTATAAATATTTCATCATGTAAACTATAAAATATTCATGCACTGTAAATTTTATAGCAATTTTACTGTACATTGTTTCAATTTATATACACACATGAATAATTTTTAAATTAATAATTTTCACGTTTGAAATATAATGTAGAAATGTTGAAAAAATGGAAATTCTAAAATATCAAGATAACTGTTATTGTTAAATGCAAATTAAATCAAATTTCAGGACAAAACTTTTCACTTATTAATATGCACGTAAATAAATATTGCTTAAAGAAATTTAAATTTTCTGTTCTAATTGATTGCTTATAATTAAATTTACAACTTCTACAGTAATTATACAAACGCATTTACGAATTGTCATTACAATTATTCAGAATGTGAAGTTTAGTTAATATTGATACCAGCATACATTTGCCTCTTTAATAATTATATATACTTATTCCGTATTAAACCCAATGGGTGGCATATTACTGTTTTCTTAAATTCGTCATTTTCCTCCATGCTAGCTTATTTGGACTCCAACATCATCTAAGAGCGATGTCACAGACATAGCTGCTGATTTAAGCATCTTATTAAAGACTGCAGCACGTTAATTAAATATTGCGCTCTATGGAGACTCGAACCTGGTACCTATCACTATGATCCTCTATGTGTAACTCACTTCATTCACTCTCCAACAAGCTCGATATCAGTTTATTGAAGGTTAAAATTTATTGATTAATTTGTTGTAGTATTGATTCTTCATATGATTTTTATTGTTATTGAATTTCAAACTATCAGTTTTCTATCATCTGTTGTTGAACAGTGATTACATGCCTGCAACAAATACTAGCCCAATTTAACTCTTGTAAACTTCTTCACTTAATTCTGATTTTCAGCTCGTAATTAAAGCTAAAACAATCAAAAATAAGACAAATGTTATAACTGATACAGCCATTTTTATATTAGATAATATACAATTTTTCAAATTTAATTTTAAACTTGAGAAATGAATGATGAACCATTATATAATATATAAGAAGCATATAATACTTAAGAACAGAAAAAGTGAGATATACATAAAATATACAGCAATGAGAAGGGTAAATTTAGTAACTTACAGTATTGAACGCTGCTTACCTGTCTTTAATCTTATAAATCATCTTTGTGAACTATTTCCCAATCATCTTTCTTGTCTTGATCTTCTGTTTTATCTGAAATATTTTACAAAGCATTAGTGTTACAAAGAGCATTTATATTACTAAAGCATTTAGAATTCTGTATGAGTATTTACGTTCATTAATTATGATGATACTCCGATCTGATTTATACTATATAATTTTAGCTAAGATTTACTGTACTGTGGCCAGAGAATGTATACATATGTTCATTAAAATTGATGAATTGAAAAATACAATTAAGTAAGATTTTGATTACGTTGACCATTTCAAGAATTAGAATAACATTATAAGCTTAATGATGAAGCTTATTAATTTATTATTACAACCAGTCAGTCAAAAATACTTTATCAGTGAAGCTCCCTGAACTCACTATTATCATTACAGATTTACATCTAAATATGATCATTAGTGAACATAGAAAGGAAAGTTTGACTGATACAGTGAAATTGCACTAAAACAAAATTTAATTAGACCTATGCAATATAAATGCATATAAAAGCAAACTTAAATCAGCCTATACATGATACTGAAGTGATCACACTGTAATGGCGACGATCCTTACTCTCAAACAACTTGAAATTATGATAATTATTTATTACAAAAATAAAATGAAAATTAACAAGAGAATTTTAACTGTGAATTATGATAATGATAATTATGAACATATTTTTAAACAAAATCAAAGAAAATTTGTAAATGTGGTGTATTGAAAGATTTAGTAAAGCACCCCAATATATCATACAAAATATCTAAATATTATTATCGCAATATTCCAATAATGTATCAGTATTTGTATAACGCTTGGTATCATAAAGAAAGCTAGTAATTTAACTGATTATAAGCAAGCAGAGAAAAGATTACAATACATAAGATTATAAATTTTAAAGTATTTCTTAACTATAAATTACTCTTTTCTATATATTACATACAGCTGATAACCAAAAAATAACTGACTCGTAATAGCTAAATTAAAGAATTCTTTTAACTTAACTCAAAAATTTAGTACGAAATGTCACAAAAGTAATTTAGTTTTATCAAAACTAAAAACATATTGAAATTTTAGCCAACTTATACAATCATATAAAAAATACAAATAATTTTATAAAACTTATAAACATAGACTACAGGTATTTAATTAAAATTAGCCATAAGTGCACATGGAACAATTATAAACCAGTACGAATAGAATATAAATGCAGTACTGTGATAACAACATGTGTATAATAATAGTATCACAAGACTCTAACTAAATATAATAACATCAACATGCACACAAATATACTAATTCTATTCAGTATTTTTATACTTATCCATATTAAATCTTAATGCTATGTAAAGAGTGTCACTAAATCTATGTCTAGTTGGAGGCAAATTATAAAAGAATATTTTTGCATTACAATTAATAGTTACTGTGCTCAAAAGCGTTCACACAATTTTCATTAAGGGGAACAATATTTTCATCCTCGATGCTACGGGAGGCGACAGTCTTTATCACCCTTTTCTAGGTGCCCATTACTCAGCCCTTAAAACAAGAGACACAAATGGCAGCTATAATTTTAATTATGAGAGTAAATTTGTTTACACTATATCGTGGCTCGTTTTCTATTATCACAACTTGAAGGAATTATAATCGAATTATTGAGATATAGGAGCAATTGATATGTACTGCATGCATGAAGAAAATAAAACAAGAATTTGTCCATGACAACTTAAATAAGATATATAAGGCATGCATCTAACACATCGACATGCAACGACAATACCTGAAGGAGTTAAAGGCGGAGTCATTTCACTATCTGAGTCGCTATGGATTGTTGTATACTGCTGCTGGCTGTGAAAATTAGCACCTTCTATTTCACCATGAAAGTAATCATGAGCTACCGAAATTTGAACTTTACCGTTGTCATCGCGATTTGATAAATCTGATGCCTCTGTATATACAACTGGTACGTGTTCTGTATTATGGCTTAAACTTTCATCAGTAGATGTAAAATTTCCCACATAATCAATTTTCGGCTGCATTATATTTCCCTCCCTGTCGAGTAACATCATAGCTTGAAATGAATTATCAGTTCCTGGAGAAGGATGTTTTTCATACAGGTTGTGTTGCCAATAACCAACTCCAGATGTCTCTGTTTCAAACTCATCCGATAACTTCCCATCTTTAAATACAGTTTGAGGTGATGAGTCTTCACTGGCAGTTCTTTCTGCTGATTTTGATTCAAATGAAAGGTCCGTTATATCATGGCTACTGCTTGATGCAAGAGCTGTTGATGTATAACTCGATTGACTGCAAAGACTCGACGCTATTGACATATCCATTACATATCCCGTATTACCTTGCAGCGATTCATGAGAAATACTTTGAGATACAATCGTGTCATCTTCATGAAGAGAATCAGCCTCAAAACTTTCGCATAACTTTGAATTGGCCCTTTCTAACTCAAGTGAATCAACGGATCTCTCCATGATCTCTCCAACAATATCACTCTTAGACAATGCTATTATATTTTGTTCGTTATCACTAATCGATGCTCCATCAAACTCCAATGAGTCAATGGATGTTACCATGTTAAGTGAATCAGCCGATTGTTGCATTACATCATCTGGGGATATAAATGATGGCAAAAGAATAGCTGGTTCACTGGATTCAGTTGGTAATGATTCAGCGGGTGATTTCATTGGTGAAAGTTCTGCTGCTTTACCTTCATCTTGACTTTGTTCTGTAAAGAATTCTCCTTCAATCAATCCACTTGGCATAGGTGAAGATCTCACAGCTATATGCGATGTATCATCATTTGAATATCTATTACTGGCTAGATTTTTATCTGAAAATAAACTAGTGATACAAACATGATCATCACTATTCCCTTCACTTTCTTCCAGTGAATCAGATGCAAAACCCAATTTATGATCCGTCTCTTTAGGTATAAATTCTTCAGTGGTAGTTTGAGTCACAGTGGCCTCAAATCTCTCGATACTATTATCCTTCACTGCGAACTGATCTGAAGAAACTGCTATTTCTTGGTAGCATCCACCAGATACTTGTGCTAGAGTTCCTAGCGTGCTACAAGGAATCTGCAAATCTTCTAAATCTGTTGCCTCACTCATTTGTTCTATTGCCATTGTTTGCTTTTCCTGATCATCAAGTTCCATAACCTGCTTGTACTCAGCAGCAGTGACATTTTGCGATGCCTTTCTAATAATCTGCACAATTTCTTGATAACGCGGATAATCTTCAGTAGGAACCTCTACTTCAGCCAGGCGCTTAAGATGTTCTTCTCTTTCTGCTGAGGTCATTGATCCATGAGATACCTTGGAACCAGGTGATGATTTTGGCAGATCAGAAAATTCTGAGTACCTTTCTCTCATTATATCTTTGTCTGAAGATTGATCACTTTCCGACATTACGGGTAATGATCCATGCTCTAGAAGAGTAGCAACTTTCTGTGCTTCAGCTTCAAGTTGTTCATCTAGTACTAGCTGTCGTTCAAGGCGCTCAAACTCTGCTAATGAAGTAGTTGAGGATCTCAGGCTGTTTATAGATACAGCGCTTGCCCCAATCTTTTCATTTGAAGAACTGCTATCAGTCGGTGTTTTTGCTTCGCCAATAAGTTCACTCGATTCTGAATGCTCCATCAATTCATGTTCAAGTTTTTCAAATTCAGCTAAAGACGATGATATTGACATGTTATCCTTTTCATCATTCTTATCTACTTGGCATTCATCTTTAGCCGATGCTGAATCAGAACTCCCCATTGCCTGAATTTCTCTCTCTAATCTTTCAAATTCTTGCAACGATGATGAAACTGAAGTATCATCTGAAATCTCAGTACTTTTTCCAAATGACTTTCCAGTCATATCACCAGAGCTTCCAAACTGTTTCAATGAATCGGATATTTCGATTTTTTCTGAGGAGCTTGTCTTTTGCGAGCTGCTTTTTTCTTCCTCTTCTTTAATTGAATCCAGATGTGTTGGAGTCATGTATAAATCAGCCTTTTCTGTTGAGCTTATATAACTAGAATCCGTCTCATGTTCAAACAGAACGTCACACACTGGGATATCACCGACTTCTAGCTCATCTAGCATTTCATATGCTTCTTCTTCTTCCTCCTCTTTTTCTTCCTCATCATCTGAAGTAGTAACCATTTCTATTGGAATATCAAGCAAAGATCCATGAATATCTGAGTGAAAGGATGACGCCAAAGAGGATATCTCAGCTAATCGATCTTCTTCAGTTTCTAATCGCCTATGAATTACTGTCGAGAAACTCTCTAAACTAGATGTCTCTGCTAAATCCAGACAACTTGATGAATCTCCATGCTCTAATTGTGACCCATAATCATCTTCATATTCGGCTATAATAACTCTCTCAGAGGTTAAGCCCACTTCCATTATACTGTCTCGTTCTTGAGAAACTTTAAAATTATTATCTAGGAAATCTGCTCTATCGTTGTCCTTGTATTTTGCATTAAATAGCTCGCCTTGAAGAAAGCTTTCAGACTCGTCAACGTTTCTAGTATCTACTATTTCATCAGATTCTTTTTGTTGAATATCTGAAATTGCTGAATCACTATATTTATCAACAGACTGACATTGTATTAAATTGACCAATACCTTGTCTGCTCCACTGTCAATTGCATTTCCAATGTCATAAATATCATCTCGCTGACTTTCTTCTTCTCCTCGAGAAACGGTAATGTTTTCATTGCTTTCTTGTTCGTCCTCTTTATCAAACCCTAATTCAACAATAACCTCACTTTTCGCTGCACTACTAGACTCAATGAATGTAGATGGTTGAGTAAAACCTGTATTAAAGGTTTCTTTGTTTGTTGGTGAAAATGGTTCATCAACATCAGTTCCTTCAGAACCGGAATCTTTATCCAATTGTTTGACTATATTAATAGAATCGGCAAACAGTATCGATTCATAACTAACCAGCAATATATCATGATAAACGAATGTATGATCATGGCATAATTATAAAATAGATTTCTCGAAATGCAATTTTATACAAAATACAAGGTATTGAAAAATAGCTATCTTAAAAAGCTTTTTCTAATTGATTATTTGTAATGTCCTTATACAATAATTAAATTAACATTTAGTAGATACAAAGTGATTGTTATGTACGAATGAACTTGAAAATTAATTATAATCAGATAAGAATATTTGTAATGGAATTGTTTAAGTAACTGTCGATATTTTAAGATAATTCAAAATGATTGCTAAATATCGCTTTACTATATGAAAAGTAGATATTTATATACTCTATATACTAAAAAATTTATGAAGTATAATACTAATGCAACAGTAGTACAATGAACATCATATTACACTAAAAATACTTTATATTTTAATTATTTCCATGTTTGCAACTCATTTAAATACTCACATAAATTGAATCTATACCTAGCAATCTTCATTCATCTAAACTTAACTTATCTTTTTAAGAAATTGAAATGTAAAACAAATAAAGTTTTTTTAATGACATCATAAAATTATTTCTATTAATAACTAGAGTATAGAAAAAACCACAGCTTGTGTTCCACATTAGCAAACTTTAATGTACAAAGATAATCATTGTTATGTCATTTTGAAAAATAGTTCGAGTACTTGATTTAAGACTTAAATTTAAGATTTAATAAAATAATAAAATATATAATTTATTGAAGATATTACAGCGAAAAGATTTAAAGTTTTATGACAGCTATTATAAGTAAATATTAAATTCTTTTGGTTTTGAAATATAAAATAAAATTAAAATTTATTTTATGATAAAATTTCATGTGATATTTTTAAAAATATAAAATTAACATCAATATCAATATAAAATACATAAAGATATATTTATAGGTAAAATATGAAATATTAAAAATATTCATAATAGATATTAAAGAATTAATTAGAGACGATTTCATAAATTGTATAAAATAGCATGAATTAAATCTACCTTTTAGTTCAACATCTTCAAGTTGTGCCATTTCTGAACTGGAAGAGCTCTTATCATCTTTATCATCTTCATCTGAAGGAATTTGCTTAACTGTTCAACATAGCATCAAACAAGTGAAATTACAAGCCTCTGATTACCAATAAGGAATAGAGGATGAGAGGTAGCTTAGAAGTAGTGTAATATGGTAGCTTAGAAGTAGTGTAATATGCCACAGAAGTAGTGTAATATGCTAATATGGCAAACGTAACAGGTCCAAGTTCTACTCTAGTGAGAGCTCACTATATATCTATATATATAGCTTGCTGCACAGTTAAGAAAGGCGCTTATAGATATCATTCATAAAATATGGTATTCGATAACATTAAACTTAAATTACCTTATTATATAAGTAAACTATTTGATTCAACTATTGATTCAACTATTTATCCCTACTGGATCAATAAAGTGAGTATAAAATTTGTCTCAAGAAGAACAGTAAATCTTTGGAAAAGAACGATCTTAGTCCAAAATATTGGCTTAAATCATATGAACTCAGATGAGTAACAGGGTTTTTTCTGCTTAAACTTAATTTTCTTTTTCTTTATTAAAACGACTAACAGTTAGGGGCCATTGGATAATTACGTAATGCTGGAGGGTGGGTGGGATCCTTGAAAACGTTACGAAATGTTACGTGGGTAGGTGGGTGTGTCGGCTTTACATTACGTAATGCTGTATCAACAATAAAGAGTTTCAGCTAGGTCAGTATACCAGCGCGCCCATTATTATACTACGTTACGTTGTATAATAATGCCATCGAACGTCATTATTAGATGACATTCATTATTATCAGCGCGCACATCATTATACGACGTTAATGACGAATGTCATCATAGACCAAATCTCCAAATATAGCCGTAGTACAGCCTATCTATAGTTTATATGTTATCTATACGTGCATCGCGCTGCAGCCGATGTAAACACGATTACACGAAGTTATTTAGTTAAATAATCAATTGCTTAACAGCGAATATATCTCAGATTGTATTATTATTGGGGTCCTTGAAAACGTTACGAAACGTTACAAGATGGGTGGGTCAAAAAAGGCCTTTTCCAGCATTACGTAATTATGCAATAGCCCCTTATACAATTTAATTAGTATCATAATTACGTCTCTCCTTTTAGTTTGACAAGAAATTATAGTTATACACTTTAAACGTAATACAGAAATTGATTCTAAAAGGAATATAATATCAAATAATTTAAACGCAAATAGATCAGGTTACGTGCATCAACTCAAGAAATTTGTAGCGAAATAGCTAGCAACAACAAAAGTTAATTAATTGTTGAGACCTACAATAGATTGACAGATAAGATAGACTAGTAACAATTCTCTTCTTCACAATTAAAATATATTTAATTTATTTCAATTTTTGTTGAACAACTTCATACATCTAAGTTCTTTAAACCCAATATATTGTACTTCACTAATTAATAATTGTCACAAATTTGAAAAAGTAAAGTTGTTACCTGGCGATTGCTTCAATCCAGAAATGTCTCTTAGAATCTCTGTAATAGATTCATCCACAGAGGCTCCATCTGTCGGATCATAAGTGCAAATTGTTCTCTCTGTCATCAGCTGTTGTCTCGTTGTTTTATTAGTCCTTGTTCTTACCAGTGTTCCATCATACAGCGTCTTCTTTGTAGCTTCTTCTTCTGTCTTAATAATCGGCTCCTCAGCGCTTTTGTCTGAAAACCGACTAAACTGCGATATCTCACTACCCGCAATATCCTCTAGCGTATCTGACACTGGCTGATCATCGTCTTCGCCATATGATCCTTCTAGTATAACGCGTTTTGTTATACTCTGTGTGGTATGCTTTACAGTTACCTTCCTCTTGACATTTGTTCCATCTGGCAGTCTATCTTCATACTCTGTCATATCAGTATGAATTATCGGCTCGTGTTCAATTGTGTCTGTGTAGATAATAATAGATTCGGCGCTTGGTGCAATTTGAACTTTATCTTCATCTTCGATTGTTGGACTCGCTCTTGGGCTGACTGCTGGCTCAGATGCATCATATGTAAAGTCTTCATTATGACTAAGAGTTTCTGTGACTTCACCATCAAGTCCAACTGAACGAAGAACTCGTAAGCTACCTCTTTTCAACACTCTCGTTTCAGTGTATTCTGATATGACTTCGTAATCTTCATCCAGTGGAGGAATGTTCTCATCATTCGAATCAATTATCGATTTCTTGACATTTATATCTTCTCCTACCGCAGTGGTTTGTGACAATAATAATTCATCTTTACCATTCTTTTCAACACTTGTTTCCTTAATGTTATTACCTTTAGTATTGATGCTCTCCATGTTATCATCTATTAAATGTGAATCAACTACACGCAAATCAATGTCTTCATTACTAATAAAGTTTTCTGATTCATAACTGAGACTTTCCTGATTAAGTGTTCTATCCGTGTCAGTTGTGTCATATTCCACATACTGCAAAGGATTACTTTTGTCATCTGATAGTGTTGTTGAAATAATTGCTTGAGAATCACATGCTCCTATCATTCGAACGTCTGAATCAGACTGTACAGTTCTGTCATCATTTGGAGTCTCTTGCCAAATATCACTGGCTTGTATATCAGTCATGTTGTCTTCTTGTTGTAACGTAGCTTTCTGAATAAAACTGTCATTACTGACCTTATCAGTTTCTTTATGGTACTTCTTTACTTCTTCTTTGGAGTGTATCTCTGTGTTAGACCTGATGTTGCTTCTTCCAGTTTCAGAAGATTCCAAATCTTGCTTTATTTCAAATATGCCTGAATATTCATTCACTTCCTCTGTAATTTCTAAATCCCTATCATATTTTTGATCATCTGTTGTAATATCAGAGATGTCATGTCCATGATGACTTGGTTGTTCTAAATGCAAAGTTTCTTCATGACTAGTACTATCTACTAGAACTGCATTTCTGTCTCCATCACTTTGTACATTTTCATATGAAACATTTTTCTTATCAGATGAAATATCACCGTGAGTTGTGTCAGTGAATGATTCTTCTGATGCTGAATACGGCTTTGTTACATGAAAATCTAATCCTTCAATAATTTCACTCTGATGAGCTTGGTTTGAAATGCTACTATTCGATCTTTCTTTTAAATCTTCTGCATTTTTTTCGTATTCAATTTCAGTGTGCTCATGAATGATTTCTTCTATATCATATTCTTTTCTTGCAATATTTTCATCAAATTTTTCTATTTGATATCTAGCAGATGCATCTTTCAGTGACTCAGAGAAAATATCTTCACTAATAGTTTCAACTCTATTATTCTTGCTATTTAGAGAATATTCTTCATCGTTAGCGTTTGAAAAGATAATTTTCTCTTTGCCAGTAGTACGCTGTATTGTGCTATTTGTTACATCAGCATTTATTTCAACAGTTTGCTCAATTTCAACATCAGTATTGAAAGATTTTTGTTTTGCTGCATAAAGCTGCTTGTCATGCTGTTCTTTCCAGTCACAATCTTCTTGAGAAACCTCTAAGTTTACTAATTCATCAGACGTCAACATTTGACCTTGTTTTGTGCCTGTTTCATGATCAAACTTATCAGGAAATTCTTGAACTTTTTCGCTTTCATCAAACTTATGAATAACTTGAAGTCTTTCATCATCAAACTGCAACTCGATTCTTTTTTGTGCATTATTATCATAAAGTTCATATTTATATTCATTGTAATCAGGTTGTTGCCTAACTTTATCATCTTCAATTTCCATAATCAATTTCTTTTCTTGTTCAGCATCGTCATTATCTACTGACATCACTTCTTCTTCATTATAAATCAGTTGCTTTGTATTTGCATTTTCATTCTCAGTCATTATATTACCTTCAATTACTGGAATATTATCAACATGCATGATTTCTCTTTCTTCTTTAATAACAAATAGATTGGACTTATCTTCTGTGTCATATAGCATCTCATCATCGTCCAATTGCTCCATTTCTTGTTCTACATTATGAATAACATGTCTACCTATATTTTCTGGCTGTTTCATATCTTGTACTTCATCATCAAGTTGTAAATTATTAGATCTGATTTCATCTTTCCATAAAACTTCTTGTTCAGTGGCATCATCATGCTCTATGACTTCTATGTGCTCACGAATCTGCATCATTGTTCTTTGTTCTAGAGCATAGCCTTGTTGCATACTTTCGTGTCCTTCAAGATTCTTCTGCAAATTATTTACTTCATCCTGATTCATCTGATAGATAAAATCATGTGCTCTTTCATCTATACTTAAAACATCCTCACCGTTATCATGATCATCATGTAGAGCATGCGTCACAGTTCTATCACCAAGCTCATCACTTAAAACGTATTGCTTTGTTTCTTCTGTAAACTTGATGTCTTTATTTGATAATTGTTCCCGAGAATCGGTTAGCCGCATAGCTTCATAATCATGATATGTTTTGTTAATTTTCTGTACATCTGTATCTTCTTGAGTCTGGAACACTGTTTCCTTCACTTCTATATGTTCAGATTCCTTCACTTCTATATGTTCAGGAATATGTTGAATGATACTTTCATGATTAGTAGTGTATTCATCATCTGCATCACTAATCTGCTGCCTGGCATAATCACGATCTCTTTCTTCATTTTCTTGCTTCTGTTTTTCTGCATCAGTCTGCTTCATAATTTCTAAATAAGATCTTGTACATGCCTCATTATCATTCTCTAATTCTTCAGGAAATGAACCAGATGGCATACTCAGCTCTTGTTTTGTTTCTTGAGTGTATTGTCTTAGTACTTCTCTGTCACGTTCAGTCTGTCTCACAACATCATGCTCATATTCATCACAAGTTGGCAAAAACGATTTTTCATGTATACTTCTTTGTTCTATACTTTTTGCTTGCTCAGAGTTATCGTATGCTTCTCTTGTTTTAGCCTTATCGTCCTTGATGGCATATTTTTCATTAAAAGACTCTGAAATATTTTGTTCTGAAATTTTATTATTTTTCACCATTTGTGATTCCACCATGGCAAAAACTCTGTCAGTGACTTCTAGTAGCTGATCATTGTCATATTCATATTTGTGTATAATGTCTATTTCTTGCTGAAGTATATCATCATACCTTTCTTGATCTAATTGCTCACAACTTTCTATATCTTTGTTAACCTGTTCTCGAAAGTCATAATAAAGTGGTATTTTCTCAACAGCAGAATCATAAACAGATCCAGCTGTCACTGTTATGTTTTCAGTATAATTTCTAAATGAATCATCTGAGACTTCTTCACTAATGTTTTCCATAATTTCTTGTTCTTTTACAGCAACTTGTTGTTTTTCAAAATGTTCTCTCGAAGGAATATTTATGATGTTATCTTTCTCAATTTGTCTGAAAATTGTCCTTTCTTTGTCAATTTTCTCAATGCTACCTTGTTGTTTTTCAACAAAACTGTCAACTGTTTGCCATGTTTCTTCATCAGTTAAATCACCAGTATTTTGATCATCTGTAGCAAAGTGTTCACCGGTCTCGTGTTGTGACATTTCTTCATATTTTTTATCTCCATGTTCTAGTTGGTGCTTATAAACTTGTTCTGTATGATCTTTTTCACCTTGTTCCATTTCTTCTATTGAATACTTTGTAATTCGCTTATCTGAACTAATGCTTCTAGTTTGTACAGTTTCTTCATGATACTGCTTCGTTGTAAATTCTTCTTGATTGAATTCATGTTTTGTTTCTTTCTTTATAATTCGTTCCTCTTCTATAATTTCTTCTTCAATATCTTGAGCACTAAAGGAAACATGCTTTACTGCTAGAGCTTTTCTATCAACCTTCTCAGTGGAATTTGGCTCTTCTTTCATAGCTTGTTCTTCTATAATTTCTTCTCTATCTTTTTGCTTTAGAGAACCTTGCTCTTCTGGAAAAACTTTCTTATGTTCAATGATATTTTTAGACACAGTTTCTGATTCTTGATCAGTGATTTCCGTTGTACGATACTGATTTTCATTCAGCGATAACTGTTCAGCTACTTCGTGTTCTTTAACTCTTTCCCGTTGTTGATTCGTATGATATTGTTGAAATTCATCATCACTGTGTTTCATCTCTTCATATACGATACTTTCTTTCACTAATTTTTCGCTGACTTGTTCACTTAACTCTTCAATAAAATCACTCCTTGTCACTTGCTGACTAATATTTCTATCGTCATGTGATATATTTTCCTTCTCTTGCTGCATAGACTGCTCTGTAGTTTGCTTTCTTCCTTCCATAGCGTGACCTTGCCCTGCTACTGTGTCGACTCTATCATAATGTTCCTGATCTGTAACTTCCATTATTTTATGAACTGTTGTGATAAATTGCTCTGCCTTATCTAATTGAGTGTGCGACAAATGTTGTATTGCATCACTTTCATCATTGCTAGGTAAATTTAGTAGTGTTTCAGTTATAGTAATCTTTAGTTCTTCATCTTGTTCTATTCTAGCTTGCTGTTGCTTCTTATCAACAATTTCATTAGCTTCTCGCTCTTTGTTTACTATTCGCATTAAGCTTTCCTGGAAATCACCCATATCAGAAATTTGATCCACAATATCCTCCTTTGTAATCTGTTTAGTGATGTGTTCTTCTTTAACAACATTCACTCTAAAATCATGTTCGTCTGTCATTGGTAATATTATTTCACCAGGTTCGTGTCGTGAATTTTCATGATCATCACCAAGACCTCCAAGTACTCGACTGTCTGTATCTAGCACAGACATTTTAGATTCTGATTCTTTAATTTGTTGCCAAGATTGCATGTCTTCTAATTTATCCAAGTGCTCTATGGTCACTTGTGTGTTTTCTTCAGGATACTCAGTATGAATTAATGTATCTTCTTTAATTTTATCACTTTCACTTGGCTTTTGTTTCTCAAAACCACTATCCTCTAATTTCCTCCCAATACCTGTAATAACTTGATGTACAATAAATTCTGCGGCTCTAGCATGTTTTTCTGCTATCTCTGGATTGTCTTCGTCATTTTGTCTTAGATTTTCATATTTATTTATCGTGACATCATTTAAATATGTTACAGATTCTTCATCACTCTGATGCTTGATGTCTGCTGAGGAAATTGTATTTAAATTTAAATGATCTGTTTCAATATTTCTCTCTAACATTCCTGTAACATCTTCCTTCATACAATACTTTTCTTCTGGAGAAACAATTGCAGTGATACCTTGCCCATGTTCATAACTTATCTCATTTCTGGCTTCTTCTAATGCTTTCTGATATGATGCTTGTTTATCATTTAAATGTTTTGAATCTTGTAAGACTTCAGCTAATATTTGATCTGTTATGTTTCGATCGTCTCGCACAACCTGACTTATAGCCTCCTGTGCTTCCTTATTAATTATTGACCAAGCGACATCTGATTTTGTGGTTTGATCTACTCTGCTCTGATATCCAAGATCTGCAACACCTGAGATTAAAATTTCATCGCTTGCAGTATTCACTGTAGTATCTAATTCATTTCCAAATTTTTCCATGATCTGCTTATGGTCATGAGATTGCATTTCAACATCTTCTTGATGACAACTAATATTGGCCAAGCTTATTTCTTGATTTTCTTCTACAACTTGATTAATCATTTTCGTTTGCATTACAACAGCTTCTATTGCTAGTTTAGACTTTTGGTTATAAGTATCCATAACTTGATACATATCACTATCTTCCGTAGTACCATGAAGAATAGCTTCTTGCACAGTTGTAGTTTCTTTTTCCTGCAAATCAACTCGTTTAAATATAGGCTCACTTGATTCATCATTCTTTGAAATTTGCTGTGGTATTTCCTGGTGTTGTGCTACCTCAATGATTTCATCATTACATACGCGTGTTATGATCTCTTCTTTTCCAAATTTATTTAAAAATTTCTCTTCTATTTCTGGTTCTACTTCATCAACTGGCTTAGCAACTAAATACTGATAATGCTCTTCATCAGTTTGCCTTGTGGCAATATTATTTTCTTGTCTTATAAAATCTTCATGCCCATGATCATGGACAAATATTCTACTTACTGTCTTATCATCGTCAGCTATTTGATCATTTACATTTGTTATTTTATCTAAACCTAAAACACCAAATCCAGTGAATTGAGATTTATTTTCAAAATCTTCCATGATATCCAGCTTCTCAGTGTCAGTTAATTCAGTAATGCCTGTTTCCACTTTCCTATCAGCAACAACATCGCAAACAGCAGACTGAATCCGTTCTGAAATTTGTTGAGGGAAATCCGGCTTTACTAGAGTTTCCACCATCATATCAGGTTCAACTTCTGAAGAAAAATGCTCCTTAATCACCATTTCTTCTTCTTTGCATATGTTATTTCCTATAATCTCAGTTACTTCACCACCAAATTTTGTATCTTCTTTTTCTCTTTCATTGGCAATCTGATGATAATGACCATGATGCAATTCGGGTTCTATCAATTGATTATATTCATCTCGCTTGTGTTCATGCAATTGATATTTTTTATCAGCTTCACGATTCAAACTTAGCCGATTTTCCTCTGATATATCATCAATCATTTTTTTATCTGATTCTCTCTCAGTTTGCTCAATATTTTGTTGTCCTAGCGTATTTCGTTCTGAAACATCTTTCTCTTCTTTCACAAGTCTTTTTCTTATCACTTCTTCTTCTTCCTCAATGATTATTTGTTCAATTACTTGTTTTTTCTGAGCAGTAAATGTTTTGACTCTACTTTGACTCTCATTACCAGGGGTATTCTCTTGATTCTTATCGCTAGCATCCTTGGAGGTATCATAGTCAGTGTGGGCTTGCTCGATAGTTAAAACCTTGCCATCAATGCACGGTACAGTTTTAAGAGATGCAGAAGAATCTAATGTTGGAGAAACATGAGAATCAACTGCAGTCTTGCTATATTGATATTCTGCTACAAAGGCAACACTTGACTTTACACCAGAATTTGATGTATTTGCATCCTGGAACATGCTTTGCTTCTGGTCTTTAAATAATTCAGTATTAATTTTATTATAGCTGAACTCTTCATTTTCAATTTCTGAAAACAATATACAAAATGCTTTTTATGAGACTGCTGAATAAACTGAATTATTATCAAATATTAATTAAATATTAATTGAAATCTGATCCAGAATAAAATATAATGTTGCCATTGATAGTATGATATTAGTTATAATAACTTTTGTAAAAAATTCTTTTTTATAAACAACACTTTAATACATATTATTGAGTAAAATAATTATTTTTAAAAGATTATTCTTTGATACATGTGGAGAGAGTCCCCGTGCAATTCAATGGTGAATTGATTTGTTAGTAACGTACCGCTGCTGTGTTCGTCTATAAGGGTCATCTCAACAAGTTGAAAAATGAAGCTAATAAATTTAATTAAATAATTCATTAATTAATGATCAATTAGGAGATCTATAATTGATTCGTGAATTTTTGGCGGAAGTTGGCTTGTATGCAAAATTTAAAGTCAATGGTAAAATGGGAAGTTGGCTAAATATCGATGACAAGATTTGTACTATACATGCATACATACATACATACATACATACATACATACATACATACAT
>JAQIXG010002681.1:0-16950 GCA_034700105.1 Oconnorella tubifera | reverse complement strand
TTATGTTACTTGTAAATCTCTGGTATATTATCTTTATTATATTATCTTTCATTTTATCATAAATTTATCGGACAATAAATACTCAAAACTTCAGAAAATTAAATGAAATCATAATAAAAAATCTCAATGAAATTATTAACGAAGAAATCAATGATTTATTATATAAATTATGAAATACATAGACGTCCCCTCGTGGGTAATTAGAGATCATTTGAACCCGCGATGGTCTATTAGGAGGGGATAGATGCATTGACAGACATATATAAAAAGTCAATCAATATATTTTCTATTTTAACCGTAGGCCTTGAATAGATAGAATAGTTTATTGCGTGAATGTCAGATTTTATCATTAATATAAGCCATACAATTTATTGTAAGCTGGCATTCCCTTCCCATTATATTGTATTGTGATTTGTGATTTTTAATTTTTTATCTTTAATTGTTGTAAAATTAAATAAATAAAATAAAAAAATAAAAAAGAAATTCCCCGCCATTATCATTTCCCTTTAAATGCAATATATCAACAAACTCATCTGACATAAACATAACCTCTGATTGACCTAAATACAACCAATTAGAGAGCAGATAACAAACGAATCGATACATAGCTAAAATTTGGCTAAACACGTCTCGTGAAACGCATTTCAGCAAAATTTTAGTTAAACTCCAAATATCTACATAGCTATGTATCGATCGTATGTATCTCTCCTGGAACCGGGGGTAAGTATGTCTGTCGACTTAAAGAGTACGAGAGGAAATCAATGTATCTTTGATAGTTACAAAAACATGAGAAGTCGTAGCAAATGTTAAACTTAAAAATGCTGTCATGTTTTGAGTGATAATAATGATTTAAACTGTGATAATTAGTTCATCATTATCAGTGTAATTATCAGTGTAATTATTAATATGCTATATATGTATTTCTATTTAAAGATTTATAAAAGACAGTTGAAATAAATTTATTGATATATAAATATATGATATACTAAAGCTATTTATCTGATAAAAAACCAAAAAAGATATTAAGTTTATAAGATACAAGTTTAAAGATATTTTTATGATATTGGAAATATATAAATGATATTGGAAAGATATTTCTATGATATTTAAAAGATATTTCTATAACATATGAAAGATATTTTATAAGACATTTGATATCTGCTGCTAGGTGCACGTGGTCAGTATGTGGATGTGTTTGGTTCAAGTAGTAAACCCACGCCTGCAGCACCGGCAGCTTTATTTAACGTCCTACCAAAGTCTGTCAGTATGCCGGCTAATATATTTGTACCAATGGCTAAAGGTAAGCTCTTTCTCTTCACTAACTATTTCAGTTGAAATAGTACTTTTATTGCTAGCAGTGCAGTAACATTATTATCAGCATACTATATTTATTTTTTGAATAGTATTATTGTTTGATTTCAAAATGTGTTACTAACTTTATTAAGTACTTGTTGTGCAAGTTGTAAATATTATTCTGTATTATTATATACATATGAGAAAAGCTTAAAGGGATTGAAATACATATATATATTCTTTGTTATGTGACAGCATCAGAAGTAGAGGAGGCAGACCATCAGACTAACAAGTCTGGAGTCACTGATAAGCCTTCTGTTCCATCAAATGATGCTCCTGTGACATCAGCAACTAATCCCCTATTGCAACAACAAGAGGAGCATGGTGTCAGTCAAGGGCAGTATGCTGAAACACAGGGGCAACAGTACACTGAGCAACAATATGCCCAAACACAGGGGCAGTATATCAACCAGGCACAAGGGCAATATGCCAACCAGCCACAAGGCCAGTTTGCCAACCAGCCACAAGGACAATATGCTAATCAGCCACAAGGCCAATATGCTAATCAGCCACAAGGCCAATATGCTAATCAGCCACAAGGCCAGTATCCTCAGACATTGCCTATGCAAGGGCAGCCTCAGCAGTTTGACTCGCCATTCACGCAGCAAATGAATCAGCAGCAACAACAGCCGTGGTCTCAGCAACCACAGCTATGGCAGCAGCAGCCAGCTGATGTCTCACAGCAACCACCACCAGCAGCTGAACAGCAGTATGATCAGGTAAATGAAAGGAAAACGTTTCATAAATTAAAATTTACTTTTGTATTACCTTTTGAGAACATATAGCATCTTAGTAAAGAATGTAGAAATTTCATTAAATATTGCACTCAATGATTTAAACCTGTATTTATTGACTCGAGACCCTTTCTCTAGCATTTCAGCAAGTAGCAGATTTCCATCTTTTTTTATTAACAACATCAGTATGAGTTTTCAGCTCTAAGTTACCCTCTAGCAGTTGAGAGGTGCATAGACCGAGTGTCTTTTAAAAGGTATCAGAATATTGCAAGTCACACTGAGACTCTGCCTGAAAGCCTTCTGGTTTTTCCTAGTCTAGTGCTTTTCACCTAAGATCTTTTTTTCATTATGGTGATTTATAGAATACAATTAAGTGTTATAGAGGTTTTATATTTAACATTAGTAATATGCCTTTAGACTAGATTCAGATTCTAGATTCAGTCATTTAGTAAGCATATGATATTGCCATTGACTGACATATGACATTGTAACATTTAAGTAATTCCCTTTAAGATTAGATTCATTGACATTTTTCCTCAACCAAAAATCATGAAGAAAGAGCATTGACAAACTTTGTGTAATGCCAAATTCTTAATCGTAACTCGATATCTTCATGTCTTTCTCATATCATTGACATCGTCTTTGACTTTTTCTTGCATGGATAATCTATTGTGCTGATGTTATATTAATCACTAAGCAAACTTGACAGCAGGTCACTCTTGTTAATATTAAATCTGTTTCTGTAACAGACCGAGGCAGCACCATCAATGATGATGTACAATCCATCTCAGTTCAGTCAAAATCAATCAGTAGGCGCTCCTGGCACAGCGGCCCCTGGTATAGGCCACACTCCAAGGCTGGGGCAACGAAGGCCTTATCCTAAGTAAACAGTAGAAAGACTTGTAGTAATGATGAAAAAGGTTTTATGGGATCAAAACTTTTGTGCGACAGTTAATTTGACAAACATTTTTGTCAATTTTTGATGAGATTCTGTGAAATTAGAGAGAAAGAGTTTAACATGAAATATAAGAACTAGTTTAAATAATATTATAATGAATTATCAGATATGATTTAATTGACGAGGTTGTCAAAACTGACTCATTTGAGAGTAAGTTATGTGATTGATTGTCTGAGTAGTTTTGTCTGGTTTATTATTTAACTTAATCTAATTTTGTCTTTTTCCAATTTGTGATTTTTGTAAATATATTCGTATGATGCAAGTGTCTTCAATTTGAGTTTTATGAAAGGAAAGATGAACGGATGAGAAATGCCTCTTATAAGTTATTAGATGAAGATGGTAGGTTATCAACCCAAGTTAACTTGGTTTGATAATTACAATTAGATAGTTAATGGATATCCGGCTGCTGTGTTTATTTGCTTACATGAAGAATAAAGTTTCTTTTATGCATTCAAAATACAACTGCAAGGCAGGTTGGTGTATTGTTATTTTGTTCTTTAAATGCATACTCGTTCTGATGCATATTCATCAAAATGGTATATTATACTGTATAATATTATTAATATACCAATATTATATATTATAATATTATAATACATTATAATATACAGGACTGAATGTTTATTATTGCATATTATAGCTAGCTAATTTCTAGTTTGAAAACTCATAAAATATAATATTAAGCGATTCTAATTTTCATTGCAAATAATTATCAAATGGTTTCTTGTATCAGTCGTAAAGTATTTATATGAGCGAGGCATTAATAGTTTGATTTAAGAGTGAGTTTGACTTTGATAAAAAATTGCAACATTGTATAAATATGAATGGTAATCAAGGTTTATTTTGCTGATATGATTTGCTAAAATTTACTTAATAAAAACATTGCGTAATGAAATTTACAATTAAGTTTATTTAAAATTAAATTGAATTTAGTTAAAAATTAATTTATAAATGTAAACGTATAAATTAATTTCGTTGTATAATGAAATTTAAATAAACCTATTATATTTCTTGCAATTTGATGAATTGAATAAATCTATTTACGGTAACTTAAAATATACACTAGAGTTTATATCCTGTTGTAGACTTGCTAGCGGATGTTCGGTTAAAACGTTTACTTTTTTATATCTTATGATTACACTAAAGCAAACAATACGGGGATGTTTTTTCTGTTGGCTTAACATATTTTGTAATACAAAGAACAACTAGAAATGCTTTCAAGCATATATTGTCATAGCATAAGCTGCTAATATTTAAACTCTCAATGAAGGCTCTTAAAGTTTGCTTAATTATAGAAACGTGATCTCAAGGAGCCATTTAACGTATAATTATTTATAATTATCGACAAAGAAATATCTAAGTAATGCAGTTCCAGGTTAGCATAAATTATTTTAATATTTCAAATTATTAATTCTAAGATTGGATTGAATTTTATCGGATTAGAAGTGTAATAAATCTGTCTCTGTCATTCTGTGACTTCTATGATGTATATATTATTATCATTATTATATTGTAATATTGAAATAATTATTCTTTGTTTGTACATAAGTAACTATTGTGATTAGTAACAATTGTAATTTGCTCTATTGTGCCATTGAAAATGCTTTATTAATTTAGTTATGAATTATTAAATTTAACTTAATTTTAATTAAATTAAGTATTAAATTATAAAATGTAGTCATGGCCGACACTTTAAAATATAGATTGAAAATTGAAATAATTAACGCATTTAGTAAATTAAATTTAAAAAATGTAAAATGATAATATGAGAGAAAAGTTGACAATGAATTTGAATAGAAAGATGCAGTTATTATGTTTAAAAGAAACTATATGTGTGCTCAATGAAAAAGAAATCTAAGTTAATGTTTTTATTCAAAATATATTGCTATAGGAGTATTTCAAAGTGTATCAAAATGCTGAAGAAAAATTTGATCAAACTTTAGACACAAAGCAGATTTTACACTAAATCTTTTAACTTTATTTTACTTGAATATTTCACGAGAAATTTATGTCAACGATGTCATTGGATTGTTATCAGCTTAGAAATAATTTAACAGATTTAAACACAATTTATAATTAGTGTTGAAAAAAATTAGTACAATAATTAACCGATTATAAACTTTTCACTACTATAATATTGACTTTTGAATAGATTTAACATAAATTTTGCATGACTTTCAACTATTTATTGTGTACATACTACATAGATATTCTGGTATGGTAATATTTGGCTTATATGATTATTAGTAGTCAATTTAGACTGTGTACAATTTGTTATTTCGTGTTTGCAAGATAATTTTACTTTCATCTAAGAGAACTATTATATCAACCACTAGCTAAGGCGCCTAGATAGATTAATATTATAGAACTTTGGCAAGTTTATTCTCTTAAAGTTATAAAAAAATAATCAACAAGTTGCATATCAATAATATTGTATTGCAAAACTATTGTTACAGTCCAAAACTGAATACAGTACTTATAAACAACTACAATTACTCAAACACTCGCTTCATTTTAATTATAACAAATTGAAAATATTCTATATATCCGTATTGATAGCTAATTATTTTATGAAATAAATTCAGCAAATAGTAGAAAACACATGAATAGCATTTAGACAGAAACTGTTAAACAACATGACCGCAGACTTTATAGGAAAAAATATATCGATGATTACGTAAACAGTAAAGATGCAGACATAATTTAATACGACGTAATGTGTTGAAATTTATCTGTGTGGAAGATATAAGCTGTAAAACTCTCAAGTTGTAAGTTGCATTAAGTTAATGACTTCTCTTATTCTATTCACTAAATGACAGTTGGAAAGTGATAGACAATCTGCACTGCGTGTATACCAGCC
Organism: Oconnorella tubifera; assembly: GCA_034700105.1. Taxonomy (NCBI): domain Eukaryota; kingdom Metazoa; phylum Annelida; class Clitellata; order Enchytraeida; family Enchytraeidae; genus Oconnorella; species Oconnorella tubifera. Next base: position 11,045 of record JAQIXG010002681.1, on the reverse strand, counting down.
TGTTTCTCTCATATTCCTAACCCGTGTTCAATAGATGCAGAAAGTCTTGAAAGAGCAGAGAATATACTGAGGTTAAGACAACAAAAAAAAGTGAACTGAAGAGTTGCCTGAGGATACTGTGATAGAAGTAATTAGTATAAAGAGAATGATTTGAGCAAATAGAACATTACTAAAGGATTAAGTGAAGTTACATCAATGCAGTACAAGGGTTGCTTGATGTACTCTTATTAATCAGCAAAAAAAAATTTGCTAGGTTTAACTTGAACAAAGAAAATGTGATTAAATGGAATAAAGGAACAAATTCTTGATGTATGTGGAATCTCTCGTATATAGCGAGTTCTTTATAATAGATTAAATCATACCTTTATGTGTTAGTAGGTCTTTGCAAATATTTAAATGATTATAACTGAAACATCTTGCAATGAAAACCAGCAGTGAAACTAATTTTCAAAGTAATAGTAACTGACTTACTGGAACCCGCCCTCGTTTGATAAAACTATTTAAACTAATGATATTAGAACTGTGTATTACAAGTCTGATACATTATATTATGTGTTATGAATAGAAGTGATGAAAGTACATTGCACCCTTTTGTCCTTCATAAGTTAGTCCAGACAGTCATGCAGCAGATACTAAACTAAACTTCATATAAAAAATATATAGTTGCATAACAATGAAAAACCTGACAACTTAACAAACTGTTTGCATCATGCATTTAATAATAATACTAGTATAATTATACATTTAATTTACCTATTGAAACGACAAAAACAATAAGATTATCAAGTCAATAGTCATATAATGTTAGCAAAGTTGCACTATTCATAAAATATTAAGTTAGTTTATTATAATGACAAGAATGAAAGTTAGCGAGTTTATCATAAATAATGTTCAATGAATCAATAGAAAGTTAAATAACTATAAGTTAAGAGAGCGCCCATTTGAGATCAAGCTTATTTATCCTTAGCAAGCATAACAGCGTGTTGACCGCCAGCTGACACTGAGAGACCAAGTCTACATAGATGAAAAATCAGTAAAGAAATAGTACAGAAAGAGACAACTTTCATCATAAAAAATAATAAGTCTGTAATATAATAATAATTATTATTATTATTGTTTATATTATTGCATCATTATCTAAAGATGCAATCAATGCCCTTAACTTACAAAGTTTTAAACTTCAATCATTTGCCAGACCAGCGATTATATTGTAAAAATGCTCCATGTTCAATACAATATTAAGTTAAACTGAATTTAAAGTTTTTCTATAAAAACTTTTAATCATTTGGATTCATTTAAAAGTAAAATTAGCAGCTAGATTAAGGTCATCTATTAATTATTAACATGCAAATCGCACTATCATCTTGATTTTTACTTGATTGGAATACTGAATATATACAAATAAAAACATGATTTCATTCTGATGGATCTCCAATGAAGACCAAAACAGTGACTACACTGTACTATCAATAAATACGCAACATAAAGTTTATAATCAGAAGTTTTAAATTTCTAAACAGCCACAGCAACAAAAAAACTTTATAATATAATTATATAATATAATAATATAATTTAAATAAACGTTTATAAACATAAATAAATACAACAAAAACTTTAATACATAACTTAAATAAAGACAAAAATTAACTAACTTATTTTCTAGTTGTTTTCCAGTGACAACTTTAGGTTCATCGACATCATCTTCATCATCCCCGTGACCAAGCTGCTTGCCACTACCCATACCCCACGAGTAGATCATTCCTACAAGTCAACAGAAAGACAGTAAGAAATTGGTTTCGGTAAAATATACTTTTAGCGTCGGAAATTATTTTATTTATAAAATTATGTTATATCTTGCAAATTATTAAGGTTAGGGTTAGGGTTATTGTTAGGGTTAGGGCTAACCCTAACCCTAATAATTTGCAACACATAACATAATTTTATAAATAAAATAATTTCTGATATTTAACCTTGGTTTCAACTTAAAAACTTTTACTTACACCTAAATATTGTACGATTATTGTATATCCACAAATTTCAAAAACTTAATTGAAACACAACCTAGCACAGAAATTAAAAACATCATTCTACAGAAAATTGCTGTATTTGGAAATTCTAATTTAAAAACTTAAAATAAATTTATTAAATAGTTAAGATTTAATAAATGTATTTTAAGTATTCAAATTGAAACACTAAAATTGAACAGTAAATTAGTAATACAGTATGTTTTCATCTACATTCTACAAAAATAGTACTATCACAAAATGATATTTGTTGGCCGCTTACTTGTTGATGTTTGACATTCAATAATATATTTGATATTTAGTAATACTTAATGACTACATATTTCTTATGTTCAGTGATCTTATCGAATAATGATGATAAAAACTCATTATGCAAATATATAACGACATTATCTAAGCGAAAATCTCCATTAGACACAAGAGAATGCATACCGTCTTGATCTACAGCGAATGAGACAGCAGTCCCACACGTAATGTTTGTACATTTCTTGCCTGACAGAGCTGGTATAAGCGTCGGTGTAGATTTCTCTTCAAAACTGTCAACATCACCCAGACCCAGACGTCCGTACTCCTTGCGACCCAAAGAGTAAACATCACCTGAAATATGATAGCAACACTTAGCAGGCATTGTAATTTTACAGCAGATCTGACATTCTGGATTCAATTCCAAATACTTCTTGAATAGCTAGTGAGAAATTGTGAATAACAACTCTAAATTAGCCATTTAAAGTTTAAACACTTTTACAATGTTTCAGAATTCAGATTTTGAAATTCTTCACAAAATCAAATGCCACAAGTGTTTCTTTAGTTACTCTTGTTAAAAATGAAATACAAAACGAAGATAAAGATTCAAATATATAATTCATTCTATTAATAGAATTAACTAATTGGCAATTAGTTTCTGCACATATAATTGACAACTTTCAATCACAGACAACGTTGTTAATAATGTGTGCAATGTGAATAGATTCCAAGACATTAATCACAACTCCTATAACAATTTCTTTAATGACCTTCTTAGGAAAATATCTGTAAAGAAAATAAAATGAGTGTGGCATGCTACAGACCATCTTTGTCTAGAGCAAGAGTGTGATGCTGTCCACCTGAGATCAACATCCAGTCTTTGCTTTTATCAAACGTCTCAATCTTCATAGGCACGTACGTCATCTCCAGGCCTCTAAATCCTTCATTTACAACAAACCAACTTATGTATTATTTACTTGCTACTCAACTCCATAAGAAAAATTAATTAGTGACCACGATTTTACAATAAAACGTTTACAAAAATTAAATACAGAAAGACCAACTAAACGATGCAAACTATTATATAAATCTTTACATTTTAGTAATGTCATAAATGATTTTCAAAAAGTATTTAAATATCATAAACTTTACAATAATTCACAATATATAGCATTGATAGCGGGCGATCGCAATGAACAAAGTTAATAGATCTATAGATGTATCTTTGATTTGTGAATATGAAATAAAATGCTTCCGCTTCAAGATATAGTTTAATAAAATCTAGTTCAACAGTTGAACGCCAAAACTTTGTCAAATATAAATGTGACATCACAAGGTAGTAACTTTTTCTTACAGTTCTCACTTTATCATTACTTAATACCCATTATGCTTACTAACAAAGAAAACTAATTCGCATTTTTTTATCAGAACATTATTATTTATTTTATTATCAGTATTCTTTCCTTTTTGACATAAAAAGCCCAGTCTCAGATATCTGTCCAAAAGATCACAACACAACTAATTGCATGCCCATTAAAACCTTCATTCATCTTGTCATCAAGTATGACATGGAAGTAAGTCAAAACAGAAAGAGATTGTAATCTATTTGTAAACTCAGCACATCCAAAGTGCACTGAGTTATCTGTAAAGAATCAACTCTTTCAGTTTCTACAATAAAGCCATTTAGATGTCAAATTGTAAACAATAGCTGTCAGCATCAAAGTCATTTTAAACCTCGATGTATTCAACAGTTTATTGGTATTAATGTTTGAAAGCGAAATGCTCTGAAAACTTTAGCACTACAACAGCTTTTTGAGAATTTCTTATCAAGATGAACGGACACACAAAATCAAGTTTTAATGCAGACAGAATGAATTCTAGTGTATCACTATGATTCAATAACTTATCATCACTGACTGGTGAATATATAATCACAATAAACTCAATAAAGCATACATTTCATGATAGAAAAAGAAAAAAAAGGAATGTAATCATGGAAAAATAATTCCATTTATTGATTGCATAGAAATGAAAAATATAGATCTGCAATACAGGCACTTAATACATTGACCGCTACATTTTTATTACATTGTCTTACCCCACACACCAAGCATTAATAAATATATAAATAAAACCTTTCCTTTATATATAATTATTATATATAATTAAAATAAAAATTTATTAACTTTTTAAAACTAAGCTTATACTTTGTGTTTAAGACATATTAACCTAACAGATCAAAAAGCTGATCTGATATAATGCATAATGTATTGTAAGCTAGTCTTCTTACCAAGTTGATAGTAGTTGTTTAGTCCCCATGCATAAATCTCAGATGATATTCTCTCTTTGGCATATGTCACATAATGTCCCGTCCATATGTCACTGAACTTAAGCGCTCTCTTGTTAAAATGTACAACAGCCGGCTTCAGCAGAAAGTCTAAAGAAAAACAATATATTTATACATTAATTTGATTATAACTTTAATCATTAAATACTTCACATCATTGAAACTGATTGGAAAAATGAAATAGACTGATCATAAAGTGAAAATTGTAACAAAAAAAATTGTGTTTAGAAAAAGAATAAACAAAACAAACAAATAAAAATGACTAAAAATCTCAGAACCATTAGATCTAGGTCAATAGTCATTTTATTGACTTGTACAATATAACTAATCTGGAGTCATTTTGCGTACAATAAATATATTTTTTAAATTTAAAACATCAACTAATTCACTCGTGTTTTCAATAGTATTTCAAAAATTAAAACTAAATTCATAATATTAAGCTAATAAACAAATTCTATAATTTTAAACATTTAATCATAGTTAACAACTACAATAATGGAGATTCAATATACAAGCGTGGCAAAAAAAGGTTGACAAACATTTCATACAATCAAAAAGCTAAAAAGTGTACATTTTATTAATAAAATATTGTAGTGCAATAAGGTTACCTAATCCTTTCCTGCCCCCCCTTGACGTGAACCACTCAGCCACCCTACCAAGCTGACCTTGTTCTGCACAACCTGATATACAAAACAGACACTCAATCAAATACCACAAATAGCTTCTTGACAGACAATTAAGTTTCTAAACAGACAATTAAGTTTCTAAACAGACAATAAAAGTTTCTACACAGACAATAAAAGTTTCTATACAGACAATAAACATTTCTACACAGACAATAAAAGTTTCTATACAGACAATAAAAGTTTCTATACAGACATTAAAAGTTTGGATGCAGACAATAAAAACTTCTACAAAGACAATTAAAGTTTTATTCTGTCTACAGTATCTTTCAATATTTTTAATGATAATTCTTAGATCAGTCGGTTTGACGCCTGCTTATTTAAGCCCGCAATCTCTGCATTCATCTTTTCCTTCTAGGTACCATTTCAATGTAAGCAACAAACAGCAATACAAGCAATGACTAATTGCCAAGTCAACAATCGCTAAACTAAGATTGCATTTTATATCAAGAAATTTTATATTTCTGTCTTTGATGACAAATAAAGATGTATATTATAATAATCACCTTTACATCTATAAGGTAAGCTAAACTTTAATCTTAATGTCATTTAAGTGAAGAGATGCTACAATAAAATACCGAGTGTATAGATTAAACCATCATCAGTGAGACAGACTAAGTGATCAGAACCGCTTGCTATCTTGATGACATGGCCTGGCAACGTGTCCAGATGTGCAGGAGTCTCTATCTTTGTCTGATCATTGAACATACCCATCGAACCACTAGAGTCCTACACACAACACAACACAAACAGATTGACAAACAAACAAACAAACAGTGCGCAACTTTGTTGATTAGTAAAATAACAAACAAGTTTATCTTTAGCTTATACTCATATATAACATTAATGCAATTAATTATGCAATGCCAATATATATAAGTGAATATAGACAATATATATCAGTGTATTGTTATGAACTAATGCTGAGAAAATGCTGCGCAAAATCAATGCAGTATTTTGTATCAACAAATTAACAGAGGAGGAATACTAATAATAATAACAGGGAAGAGTAGTTGAATAGTTACATAACAGCACTAGAGAATGTCTAAATCCAAACTTATATAATAATTAAATTTAATAAATTAACATATCAAATTGTAAATTAGAACTGCATAAATTTTTTTATAAATAAATAAAAATAGCAAAAACTACAATTTAATTACTATGAGATATCACAAATAAAAATAAATTAAAAAATTCAGTTAAATCTTTAGAGCAAAATTACTTTTAAAAATACAAAATTAAAGAGAAAAACTATAAAATACATTTTCAGACTTAAAAGCTATAAATTTATTGAGGTGTGCTGACCCTAAATGCTCCCCAGATATAAACAGCACCGCTCTCTGACAGAGCAGCCGTGTGACTGTCGCCGGCTGATACGAGAACTACTTTCTCAACTAGGTCAACACGGCCCGGTTCCATGCATTCGTCTTCATCTGCCGTGATGCGCCCCAGTGCACCCTCATCATTGCAACCAAACGTGTATACCTACGCCAACAAAATATAGTCCTTAAATAAAGCATAGATTTCCTTGCAAATAAAATTAATTATTAAGTAATATAAATTAATATCATTATTTTGTAGTTAAATCATTTATTGAAATAAAGATTTCAGGTACATATCTCAATAATATGCTGCACCCTTTAGTAGGATGCTTAAATTTATTGATACGCCTGAGACACTAATTCAAATAATACATAATATAAAACATATAATATATCATAGAATACATAATAGAAAATATATAATAAATCATAAAATATTTAATATAAAACAAATAATACATCCATGTTTAACATCAATGATGTTAAACTTTAAGATATTGTCTTACATTTTATCATCATATCGACAGTTAGATCTTTATCTTTTTTCCCATTTTTTATTTCAATAAAAGATTCTATTTTAATAGAAAAAGTGAATGAGTAGAGAGTTTGACTACCTGCCCCGTGTTGGTGACACAGACAGTGTGCATGCCCCCAGCGCACACTTGAATACAATCTGACGGCATCTTAACCTTGGCTGGTCGTGACCGGTCCATGATGTCAGGTCCTAGTCCAAGCTGACCGGTGTCTCCCGCACCCACTGTCAGCACAAACCCTTCACCTGAGCGGTCACACAGTAAAGACATCATCATTTGTTCACTCGATATAAATAAAAGGTTTTAAGTTTTGCAACTTTAGATGAATAATTAAGAAAATACAAAAAGCTATGATGACAACAGTTGCCTTTGATGTAGAACTCTAAATTAAAAACGACGACTTATTGGCTCAAAAGTTGCTGATAAATGTAACATTATGTATCATATAAGAAACGAAATATTATTATCAGGTACGTGTTTATACGAGAAAAAGAATCTAAACCATTGCCAAGTAATAAAATGACACGGTATGACACATTACAGAGTGATAACATTTAAGACGGACTTATACGAACTTAAGAAAATAATATTTTATACAGATACAGTATACTGGTAACAAAACGACATGATCACTAAAGGATCATGCGCTATAGTTTAATATGCCAATAAAACCCAGATAATTTGCAATGAACAAATATAGAATTAAAATTAATAAAATTCTCTACTATGAATGGATATAAGATTACCATATCTTAAAATAATCGTACGAAATATTTCAATACATTGAAAAATGCATAATTTACAACTGACCATCTGTTAACTTAAGTTTTTTCTTTGGAGGCCCTGCAGCTGCACTATTACTCGCTTTAGTCTTAGTCGCTGCAGTTCTCTCTGTAGCAGGCGATGCCTTCATTGCTCCTCTCCTACCATTCACAGTCTTACTAGCAGCTGATGTAGAAGCAGAGCTTGTACCTTGATCATTACTTTCAACAAAAGGAACAATAGCCGTTGTGACTGATTGCGTTGGAACTTTGCTACTCTTCGTTGCGGGCTTTTTATCAGTTTTCTCACCTGCGGGCTTTTTATCAGTCTTCTCATCTGCGGGCTTTTTATCAGTTTTATCATCAGCTTTTGATGTATTTTCAGTTTTGACATTACTGGTCTTGCTGTCTGCTTTATTTTTACTGGACTGCTTGTCAGTCTTTGTATTTTGATCTGTCTTAGTCTTCTTCTCAGTCTTGATCTTGCTATTTTCTTTGGTAGGATCTTTGGTATGATTGACAATGTTGTCATTCTTGTCTGTAGTCTGTTTCACTTTAGCTGGTGATGCAGTACGCTTCACTGCTTTTTTCTTTCCAGCCATCACTTTAAGATATTAGTATTTTGAATTTAAAATGTTGAATAATTAAAGGGGTCAGATCTAAAAACAATAATGCAATTTTATTACTAATAGCCTTCATACTCAAACTTAAAGTGAGGTGGCTAGAGCGCCAGAACTACAATCTGATATATCATTGGTTTGAGTAACATACTAAAATTATAGCAACATGCTCAAGAGACAAAACAGGAAAGCAAGATAAGAGAAGAAGACTTTTTACAGTTAGCAATATACTGATAAAAAAATTAATTTTACTTAGAAATAGATTAAAATAATTACATATATTGTGAAAAAAAATCCGAGCAAGGTATAGTCTAACAAAAATATCATTTAACAATATTATTTTAATCTTTTAATGTTTCCAATGGATAAATAAAAATAACTTAGTTTATATATTTAAATAAATTTTAAAAAAAAACATGGTAATTGGTCGATCAAGTGAAAAGAACACTTTTCAACATTATCTTACAAGTTTCAAAACATGTAGACTTTTGGTTTGAATATGTAGCTTGCGTGCTCTTTAATACAAATAAACGACCGCATTTATCCTAACTTTAGAAACGTTGTGTAAATAGAAGTTTATTCCTTCAATAGACGTCAAAAATTAAAGCAAACATTGACGTTTCCCTCTACGTTAGTTGCGTGCAGAACTATAGAGTGCTAAAAATCTGCTATTCCTATTCTGCAAATACTCATAATTCTTATTCATAGAATTAGTCCATTCCTCCTGTTAAGAAATGCACTCATGAAGATTATGGTAGTAACTATAAATCACTAATCTGCATAGATCTAAATGAAGTTAATTTATAGTTAAAGCTGATCCCCTTCGGTTAAGCACCATATGTAGTTTTAAGAGCAAAAATAAGACGACATATATAAGCAAAGATGAGGAATATAATAAATCAAGTCTCGTCGCAAAATTCAAACTACATGGAACATTTTTGAAAACAAATAATTTTATGTTTTGAACAGTGTTTCTTGAATTATCGCTCATAAAAATTGCGATCTTCTAAAAATAAAAGTAAAAATTGGCTAAAATCCTTTGAAAATAACTTTAATCTACGTCTGATCCGTTTCAATAACTCTAATCACGACTCTAGTTACAATCCAAATCCAAATCTAAATCCAAATTCTAACCCTAAACCATCTCAAACCCTAACTCCGATAGGTACGCAACCGAAGTACAACCATCATTAACTTAATCATTAACTTAATCAATAATTAGTTTAATCATCATTAACTGTATATAATTCTATTAACAATTTTAATTCAAAAACTTTAATAACCTTAACTTCTTTACACTGTAAAGTCTACCAAGAATCGCAACGTCCAATAAAACGGATCTCTTTCCCTCGTTAGGCAATATTTACCTAATTATTTAAATCTCCCGCGAATTTAAACAGATCTACCTTTGTGTACACAAAGCAGCGTGATCCCGCGATCATAAATGAATCGCTTCGTTCAATCAAACGGGAAACAGTTAGACTGACAGTCACGTGACTGTCACGTGACTTTTCCCTCGTCCGGCAACAAATCAACTGATCGCTAAATAACTAACAGGAAGTAATAATAGAGAGAGAATAACAACGCGTCTTTAGAATGTATACGAATAAAATCATAACGATCGTTCATTAATTTTTTTTGCTGTTATTGTTACATTTAACGATACAAAAGTATTTAAATGGTATGTTATTGTTAGATACTTTTGTCTGATTAGTTAGATTGTAATATTTCTATTGTACTGAACTAGTACTGCTCTGTCTTTAATCGAAAAAAGTCATTATTATAATATACAATATATATTTGATTTCTTATATATATATATATTTGATACAAAATATATAATTCGATTAACGTTATTTAATGCGTCGATTTATGAAAGACCATTCCTATCTTGGTGGTCATATTAAATGAATAAAATCAGACTTATTGTAAATTGTTATTTAGCGATAGTTAATTCATATAAGTATTGATTTACAGTAATGTTAGTCCTTGACTATTTGCCTTGACCGGTCCTTAAGGACCAACGATCAAGTCCTTGGCCTTGAGACTCAAGTTCTTGGCCTTGCGACTCAAGTCCTTGACCTTAAGACTCAAGTCCTTGTTAACATTGCAATAACAATTGTACTATGCAGCTTATGTGAAATGTCAGTAACGGTACTAATAATATTCATATAAAGTTTGTCAACATTATTATAGTTACTTAGTTCATATTACCGGTACATCGTAACTTTAATATATAACTTTACTGTTTTCAATTTTTAATTATTTTATAACTTTTGTCTCCTTCAAGAGTTATCACAACGAAATAATCCACCACTAGCACAAAATAACTTGTAGGTATTATTTCAACGCCGAATTGTGAGACCTTAAAGTGTCTATATACAGACTTGTTGTCTTCGAGGACATGGTCTTGGCCTCGAGGATCCTCGAGGACCTCTTTTCAAGGTCTTGGCCTTGGCCTCGTGAGGTAGTGGTCTTGGCCTTGGCCTCAAACTCTAAGTCCTTTGCC
>JAQIXG010002680.1:0-16950 GCA_034700105.1 Oconnorella tubifera | reverse complement strand
TCTCCCCCCCCCCCCCCTTCAAATTACATTCTTAAAAACATTTACAAAACAAAACTTTCTAGTTAAAACTAAACATAAAACAGAAATAATTATTAGAAAAAAATCTTATTCTGAGTCTACGAACCAAAAAAAGACAAATCTCGCGACCATTTTTAAGGCATAAAATATAATACTTACAAGAAATCAATTTCCACTAATAAGACACTCAGAGTCAACGATATAAAGACGCTAACTATTAGAGATATAAAGACGCATACACCCAAGCATACATTATCATTCTACACGTGAATACTGTGTCTACATTTTAATGCTTTTTCTTCCTGAATGCAAATCACAGCCATTCTCTATTATAATAGTCTCTATTACGAACAATTTTCCACTGGCCTTTTACTTAATTTAGAAAATAGCCGTGGCAGCGCGATCAAATGATTTAGTGTGGGGAGGGGGGCAGTGTGGAGGGGATATATATATATTGACTACCTCAAGCAAATTCTACGAATTAATGGTTGCATTAAATTTTATTTCCATTTTGTAATTTAGTATTGTAATCTACGATTAGAAATTAAAAGATTTTAAGACATTGCATGCTTTCTAAACAGTAATAATCTTTATACAATGGATGCAAGCTTGCAATTAATAAATTAAAAAAATTAATGTCAGCTATTTAGGAAGGAGGGGCTCGCCTCATCTCCCCCTCCCCCTACCGCTTCACAACGGATCCGCCACTGAAAAAAATACGTCGAATTTCAGATCTAAATCGTTTGTATTTATAATGACTTTAAAACTAGTTACATTAATATTCTGTATATATTAATTATTTAATTTTAAAATATTATATTTATTTAAAAGTAATCATTATAATGCATTATTATTTTTAAACTATTATTTCTGAGGATTAACTTATATTTTGCAGAAATAGAATTGATATGTTTAGATTATTATTATAAATAATAACATAAATTGCGGGTCACATTGTAGCGTTCATAATTTAGATTGTACCCAGGTGCCTGCAGGCTCTAGGCTCAGCGCCTGAGACGGGACGAATGACCGAGACACATTCGTCCCGCGCATGCGCGAGTCACGGGATTCTTAAGTCACATCAGCACGAGCAGCAAAAGATAGAGCGAAGACAGCTGTGAAGCAGCTAAAGAGACAGCAGTGAGGCAGCAGCAAGGCGCTGGACAGCAGAGATAAAATATGGACAGAAATCAGCGACGTAGACAGATGTCTGTCTGTTGACTCATTTAATGATTGACTGACTAGACGATTGACTTTAAGGACGATCGACTTACTGGATGATTACTCACTGGACGATAGACTTAATGGACGATTGATTTAAAGGACTATTGATTTACTGGACGTTTGACTTACTGGACGATTGACTCACTGAATGAAGGACTTACCGGACAATTGACTGACGATTGACTAACTGTCTCACTGTCTCACTGTCGGGTTGATAATATCAAAGACATCCGTGACAGCAGATAAAGCCAGCTGCTGTCTTAGCCAAGCTACTTTTTTCTTAGCCCAGCTGCGCCTTCATGGAGTAAATCCAGCCGTATCTTTATCCCAGCTGCTGTATTACCTATCAGTTTAATGATAGCTCAGCTGTTCCATTAGCCCAGTTAAGTGGATCTTTCCATCTCAGCTGATGTTTTTAGATTATCTTTTTTAATGCTGATGTATCAGTATCCCAGCTATTAATTTCTTGAATCCAGCTGCGTATCTAGCAAATCGGCTCTTTAGCTCAGCTGTTTCTTTTCCCCCACACCTTTTAAATAACCTCTTTGGCTTCATTAGCCCAGCTGCTTCATTATCCTAGCTGCTTTATTAGTCCCGGTGCTTCAGTACTTCACTAGCCCAGCTGCTCTATTAGCCAAACTGCTTCATTAGCTAACCAAGCTGCTTCTAGGCGCATCCATTTATTTAAGGACAAGTTCGATCGTTCCAGGAACCTCGTGTAATTTCACGAAACAAGATCCTAGTAAGGATTTCGCCAAACTAGACACAACACTTCTATACAGGATTGAGCAATGTGATAAAAGGGGTAAACTCGTGAAAACTCGTTGAGTTTAACGAGCGATATGTTAAGAAAGAAAGTTAATGCCAATATTTCACGTAACAATTATATTCAGGGAGGGGGGTGCTCAATCCCTGATTTTTTTAAAACACCCAATTTAAGTTACATTATGAACAAAGGATTATTAAAAACTAAAGTTTAAACCATTTTTTCTTTACTGAACATTTTACTTTGTTTGCATTATAACAATTAACAAATATTAAAGGAATTTAATTAAGATTTATTTCTTTTTTTCGTTTTTATCTCACCTGAAGTTGTTTTCTTCATTTTAACATCGTGATATTTATTTTAAAATTTAATTTAATTACAGTTATAGCGCATCTGTCAAAATATTAGGAATATTTCTTAGTTTTAGTTTTCAGTTTTAATTACTAAACTTTTAACCTACTAAAAGTTTTAGTTTTCTATTTCATTACTGAATGTTTTAGTTTTCGACTTCATTACTAAACTTATGTAGTTTTTGATTTCATTTGGCCAATTAAACTCATTTAGTTTTCGATTCCATTACCGAACTGTTTACTTTTCGATTACATTACCGAACTGTTTACTTTTCGATTACATTACAAAACTTGTTTAGTTTTCTGTTTCTTTACTAAAAATTGTAGTTTTCGATTTCATTGCTAAACTTTTTTAGTTATCGATTTCATTAATACACTTATTTAGTTTCGATTTCTTTACTGGATCTGTTTTGTTTCTGATATTATTAGTGACCATTTTTGATCTTATTTTTTGCCATGCAGTCCTCAAAAGCTCTGATCTGAGCCCGACATTCTTTTTCATTCTTTTCAGACAGACTGTAGATACAGAAATATAAATAAATTTTAAAAGATTAACTAGTGTTATGTTGAATATATTTAACTATAATTTATAAACATAACTATAACTTAGCGCCTAATTATATGCTTAATTAGGCATCTAATTCAACTCTTAATAAGAGTTCAAAGTATGAAATATGCTTATTATATAACAATAAGATTTTAGGATATATATAATATATGATATCCCCGACAAAACGGTCCCGAATACATTAATCAGACAAATCGGCCCCGTCAATTCATCTAATAGTCTAACCTTAACCTTAACCAACCCTAAACACTAACCCTAACACTAACCCTAACTCAAATTTTAACCCTAACCCAAACCCTAAATTTGTCAACTAGCAGACGGATCCGATTTGTCCGGGCTGTTTTGACCGGAGTCACGATGAAATAAAATTAACGTCTGACCATTTTTCCATAAGTTTACGGGTATCGGTGCAGGCCATGCACGGCTTGCAGGGCTTCTTGGGCTCCGTCGGGGCGTCGGGGGCCGTCAAGGGGGCCTCGCCCTCCCTTTGGGCCGAGACTTGGAACACTTTCTTAACGTATCCAGACATATTGAAGGACGGGGGGGAGGGGGGTGTGAGGATGGGGTGTTAGGTAGATGTATTTTTAAACTACAAATTTACAAGCAAAACCTATAGGTACAAATTAATAATAAATTAAATTACATTTGCGTAGAGTTTTGATCGCATAAAATGAAAATTACGCTTTAAATTTTGTAGCATTTATTTACGCATTAAATTGAATAAAAAACGCTAAGACGAATAGAATTTCAATAATGTAAATTAATATGGTAATATTTCAAAGTAAATATTAGTAATTAATAATTTTAGCATGTATATGAAAATATATGAAAAATATATGAAAAATATATGAAATATATATGAAATATATATATGAAAAATTAATTTTAAGAATTACAAATTACAATTCGGCTTTATTTAAAGAGTCTCATTACTTATATTTTAAAAAGTAGGCTTTATCGTACTTTACTATAATTAAATTACAATTATAATTCTCATGGCTACACAACTGTAGGCCTATCTCTTATAGGCTAATTATACCATCAAGTAGGCTTATAAAACTTACGTCAATGGTAACTTTTTCACGTCTGCTATTCAGATGTACGCATTCTTTTCTAGATTTTATCAAATTCATTCTAATTCAACAATTTTCCAGCTTTTCTGAACCCGCAAATATGATGTTAAGTTATATTTTTATTTATATCTATTTTTACGTTTTTGTATTTTCTATATTATAATGATGATACAATTGATTTGACGTCATACGATCTCGTGTGGGGTAAAGTTCTATAAATAATGTACACGCTAAAAATGACTTTTATAAATAGTTTATTTTATTTTTATGCTTTGTTTTTATTCAAAATGGTTCTAAATATGAAATAATAGTGTAGTAATTTTTAATAATAGACGTCATCAGATCAATAAATCACTAAAATTATATAAAAGCCATAATTTCCTGAAATTGTAAGTTCTAACATGATTGGATGTAATAGCCCCTGTATAATATCGTACTGTTGTGGCCGCAGTATTATTATTACAATTTGTTTCTTAAAAAATTCTCGCAAAGCCTAAATATTATAGCTTATGGGCCCGCGACTGCTATGCCTAGGGGCCCGAAATTTCTGTTGGTTGGCCTGTCTGTATCTAGGACAGCAGATTTAGATCTGAATAGTTGGGTCTGGCTGCTCAAGCACATATCATTAATGGTTTAAATAATATTAAAGAAGCTGAGCTCACAGTGCTCATTTGCTATTATCTAAAAACAATCTGTAAGTCGAAATTTGTTATTCTCTAAAGCTTAAAGCCCTTTTCAGATTTACTCAAACACAGATCAAAAATCATATTTACAGCAAGTTTTTAAAAGTTTTTACCATGTCTTCTCTTGAAGGTCTTTCAGTTCTCAAATAGCGGGACGGGAGCTTCGGAATATTAACTACCTTATATCTATAATATCTTTGGGATTTTAAGAGAAATTTAACCAATTTAAGTCTATTTTCTGATCTAATTTATTTTAGAAAAATTATTCTCCGTTAAAGAAAACTAAAACGGAAGCTATTCGGCTTTCATGGTCGCCATTATTATTTAATATTTTATCACAAAAATAGAATTAATGTTTATTCGCCTAATTCTTTCCCTCGTCACCTAATCGCATAAATCCAGGGCTTAAGAGCTCCGCCCATTACTTAGGCCACGCCCCCTGGAAGGGATGGACGCCGTGAAAGTGTTTAACACGGAGGTATATTATTTATAAGAGTACGGCATGTGAGGGGGGGGGGGTTGCCGGATTTTATTCTCTCTCTGATTGGTTGATTAAATCACGTGATCATTATTAAGATATATATATAGATATATATAGTGTCAGAATAAGTTTATGAGAGATGTATATTAATGATTTATTTTCTTCATTTTTAAAAATCCATCTATAATTAGTTCTATCATCGAAATAGGCTGTAGTATATTCGAGTCCTTTAAATGCGATATTGCATTAAGAACAACACTAATACGTGATATACATTGTATCTCGCTGCACCCTTTAGTAAGACTCTTAAATTGGAAGCTATATCTGAACTGTCGTAATGAATATAGACATTCAATTAAGATTAACTAATAACATAAATTTATCTGATTTTTATGTCATTTTGTCAGTGTCATTTTGACATATCACTATATAGACCAACATTTATTTATGTTATTTGCTTGTCGTTCATTTTTTAATGTTGTTCTGTGTTGTACAGCTGTCGTCTCTCTACGAGGGCAAGCCACCGGTGTCTAGAGCCAAGATGGCTCGTATCACTAAGACGGCTATCAAAGCCGTTAAGTTCTATAAACACGTTGTACAGAGTGTGGAGAAGTTCATACAAAAGGTTGAGGGACTCGAGTTTTTTTATGATGAGTATTTTGAATTTAGTTGATTTGATTGACCGATTGTATGATGACTATTATATGATTGATTAATTGAGTTATTGAGTGGTTGATTGATTGAATGACTGGTTGTATAATTGATTTAGTGACTGATTGATTGATTAACCGATTGACTTATTATGCAATTGATCGAGTTACTGATTGATTAGTTGATTGACTGATTGATTAGTTGATTGACTGATTGATTAGTTGATTGACTGATTGATTTAATAACTTAGTGATAATGTAATTAATTGATGACAGATTGACTGACTGACTGATTACTTAATTGGCTGATGCAGTAATTAACTGATTGATTCTTATATTCATTGATACACTCGTACATTCAAAAATTCATTTACTCATTCAGTTATGCATTCATTTATTCATTCAGTTATTCAGTTATCTATTTATTATTTATTAATGCATTCATTTGTTCGTTTGTTTATTTATTCATTCATCTATTCATTCATCTATTCATTCAATTATTTACTTATTAATTTTCTCTCTGTCACTCATCCATTCATTCTATCATTCATTGACGCTTTAACAAACAGTCATTACGTTATAAAAGCTAAAATGAACGTCATAACTATTACGATCCCGCTCTATCTTTCAGTGTCGCGCTGAATACAAGGTCCCCGGTCTGTACGTCATCGACTCTATCGTGCGTCAGTCACGTCATCAGTTCGGTGTCGACAAGGATGTGTTTGCGCAGCGCTTTCTTAAGAATATTATAGCGACGTTTCAAAATCTTAGCATTTGTACTGAGGACGAGAAAGTTAGTTTTACCTTTGAAAGCGTGCTGATGTGATATTGAGTAATGCTGATGATTTATTAATACGTAATCCGTAATGATTTATTTGTATATTTTATTCATGAATGAATTTGATAATTTATAATTAATTTATTTAAATATGTATTCAATCAATTGGTTTAGTAAGTAATTTTTCATCTATTCTGATAGATAGAGTGATTAGTGAACTGTGTTTACTAGTCAAGCGTTCACTCATCACTTGGACACTGTGCACTACGTTTATAACATTTCGCCAAGCAATAATTTTGTGCTGATGTGACGCTAAGCAACTTTCGAAATTGATTTTTACATACTCTATTTTTAATCTCGTAAAATTATCTTTTTGTGCTGATGTGACGTTAAGGAACGAAAGGAATGTGGTAAAGATGATGATAGAATGATGATAAAGATGATGATTATTTTGATTATAATAATTTTGATGATAATAATGATGATAATAACAGTGGGGATAATAAAGATTTTGATAACTCTACATTGTTCTCATGATGATAATGATGATGATGATAATGATGATGACAATAATAATGATGATGATAAAGACGATGATGCTATTTTCAGGTTAAAGTAACTCGTGTATTACAATTATGGCAGAAAAATAATGTATTTCCTGTTGAAACTATAACCCAGTTACTTGATATGACCAATGGTCAGACAGATGGACCTACAAATGGTCAGCGGTTAAGTCGTAACTTTGACGTCTAGTTTAATATTTTATTTAACTATCTCAGCGTTAAATTGATTAATTAGAGTTTAGTTGTTAGATTAGCTGCACCCTTTAGTATGACGCTTAAATTGACAGCTACATCCAAGACATCATTCATATAATACGGTAATCCAGACGTTAAACTTAACTTGCTGCACCCTTTAGTAACATGCTTAAATTAGACAGCCATGTCTTTGATATCATATAATACGGTAATCCGGATTTTAAACGTAACTTTGTATCATAACTCAAACCCTAACCCTAATAATTAACAAAATCTTGATCTCTTTGTCATGGGATTTTTAACTTTTCATTATATTTTTATTTATTCAGCTGATTCACCTATTGTTCCAACCTCTGAGCCTTCAGCCATTAAACGGAATACTTCAAACACGGTTCAACAGCCGACTAGAGCCGTAGTTGAGCCGACTGAAGTGGGGGGGGATTGGACGGGGGGGTTGTTAGAGGGAGGGGGTGGTGGGGGGGATGGACTGGGGGGGGTGAGAACTGATGTGTTGAGCGCAATGATGCAGTTACTGCAACAACAGCAGGAACAGACGCAGGTGATTGATTGATTAGTTGGCTGATTAATTGATTGATTAGGTGATTGATTGATTAGTTGATTGATTAATTGATTAGTTGATTGATTAATTGATTAGTTGATTGGTTAATTGATTTATTAGTTGATTGATTGATTAGTTGATTGATTGATTAGTTGATTGATTGATTGATTAGTTGATTGATTGATTAGGTGATTGATTGATTTATTAGTTGATTGATTGATTAGTTGATTGATTTATTAGTTGATTGATTGATTAGTTGATCGATTGATTTATTAGTTGATTGATTGATTAGTTGATTGATTAGTTGATCGATTAGTTGATTGATTGATTAGTGATTGATTGATTTATTGTGTGAGTTACTTATAAAGTACATAGATGAACAGACAGATTTTTCTAGACAGTCATACAGATAGACAGACAAACAAAACAGGCAAATAGTTAGATAGACTAATTGCTATCTAATTGTTAGATTTTTAATTGATAAGAATATTAAAGAGTGCAACCAGTCATCAAAATATGACTTTTAATATATTTTTAAATGCAGGAAATGTTGATATTGAGTAATAATATTTAGACATGAATCTGTCGCACAAAAATCAAACAATTGTATCTAATTGTTCTATGTAGCCGTTACAACTGCAACAGATACAGATGTTGCAACAACAGCTAATGCAACAACAACAACAGCAAAACCAGCAACAGCAACAACAGCTGCAAAATCAGCAACAACAGCAGCTTCAGCTACAACAGCAACATAATCAGCAACAGTTTTTACAAAATCAGCAACAACAGCAAGATCAGCAACATGATTTGACGAATGAGCAGAAGTTGAATGATCCGAGAGCGATTCAAGAGAGGAATGCAACCTCCGCAACTAAGTGTATGCCAACATTTGATAAGGTAGTGTCTGTAGTCATGTGTTGTCTGTCTAGATGTATGTGTGCATGTACGTGTGGATGTATGTGTGCATGTATGCGCGAATGTATATGTGGCTGTAGAGTATGAGTGGAGTAGATGTATGTGTGGATAATATAACTGGATGTATGTGTTAATGTATCTGTGTATATATTTGTGAAAGTATCTGCTGATATACCTGGATGTATCTGTGGATGTCTGTCTGGCTGTATGTATGGTTGTATCTGTTGATATATCTGTGACTTTAGCCTAATGATTGCTGTTACATTTGTAAATCATTGCTTAACGTGCCAATTTGTGCTGATGTGACGTAGAAACTTCTAGACTTTGACTACGGTGAATCAGACGATGAAGATAGAAGAACATCACCCGTGAACGCACCACAATCTTTTAATCAACAAAAACGGTGTGGACATTTTATTCTTAATATCTTATTTATATATTTATTAAGTTTAACATCTGGATTAGAGTGATATATGAATGATGTCTCGGATGTAGCTGTCAATTTAAGCATCTTACTAAAGGGTGCAGCAAGTTTAGTTTAACGTCTTCATTATCTTATTATGTGAACAATAGCTCAGACATAGCTGACAATTTAAGCGTCTTACTAAAGGGTGCAGCAAGATGTAGAGTCTGTAAGCTTGTAAACTCTCATGATTCTTGAATGAGCTTCTTTCTAAAAGAGTGCAGCAAGTACCACTCTTTAATCATTATTAATATAATAATGATTGGTTAACATCATCATCAATATGATAATGATGATGATGATGAATCATGATTAATCATCATTATGATCATCATTATCATAATCATGTTGATGATGTTTATTAATAATCATAATAATAGTGATGATAAATGAATAGGTACAAATACTCTACAACTTGTTGCACCCTTTAGTAAGATCTTAGAAAGATGCATCATAATGGATACCATCAACATTATCATAATTATCAAAATGATGATAATGATAATAATGATAATAATAATAATGATAATGATGATAATATTAATGATGATAATGATGATGATACAGATTGAGTGAGTCTGAATACAAAGATTCCACTCTCACTGAACAATACACACAAATGATGCATGGGATAGAATCCGCAACATCCTCTTCCCTTAGCCAATCACGCACTCCGAACACCGAACTACCGGCCAATCATATCCCTCCAGTGTCCAGTATCCCTCCCCCCCTGTCAAAACACCCCCCAGAGGGGTCTCAGGGTGGCTGGGGGGGCGGCAAAATGGAAGAAATTCGGGGTGACGCTGAAATTGCGTATCAGAGGGGGTATCCCCAAATACAGAGACCTGAGGTTTTAACTAGTCAGCCGATTGGTCAGAATCTGGGTCAGGTTGGTCAGAATATGGGTCAAGGGGGTTTTGGCGAATCGGATTTTCGGGGAGGGAGGGATTTCCGTGGGAATAGGAGTCCGGGAGAGGAGAGGAATTTTATGCAACATTTTGGTGGTCAGGGACAGGGAGGATTTCCCGGAAATCAAATTCCCGGACATCCACCTGGTATTCCTGGTCATCCATCCGGTATTTCCGGACATCCATCCGGTATTCCTGGTCATCCATCCGGTATTTCCGGACATCCATCCGGTATTTCCGGACATCCACCGGGTATTTCCGGACATCCATCTAGTATTCTTGGTCATCCACCCGGTATTTCCGGTCTTCAAATTCCAGGACATTCAACCGGTATTTCCGGACATCACGGAAATGTATTCCAAGGGGGTCAAGCGCCCCTCCCGTTAATGGACCACCCGATAAAGATTAATTACCAACACGGGGGGGTCCCACCACCTCTCCCTAGATCAAATTCTGATCCCCGTGGGAGGGGGGTGGAGGAAATTCCTCCCCCCAGGTTTGATCCCCAGAATTTTCCCCCTCAGGGGGAATTTGGTTTAAGGGAGGGAGAGAGGGGGGGTGGTGGGGGGTTTCCTAGACCCCCCCGAGGAGAGGGAGGGTTTGGGGGGGAGTGGATGGATGAGGGGGAGGAATTTGTGGGGAGGGAGGGGGGACAGTGGGGAGGGAGGGATAGGGTTAGTTTTTATATACTTTTTAATAAATTTATTGAAATTAGTTTATAAGCGAAATTTATGGAAGTAGCTTTTTGTCAAAATTTGAAGTTAATTTATGTCAAGATGATCTTATTACTAATGTTAGTAATTTACTGATACGTAATTAATACTAAATTGTAATTATTAGTATTATTGTTATTATTATTAATACTAAATGTAAATATTATTTGTAAAATATACTGTATTTTCATGCATATAACTTGTGGTTTATACAATAATTTTTTACAAATTCCACAATTTTGGGTATATAAGAGTACGGGGTATCTTATTATTTTCACATGATTGGAAAATTGCATGGATTACATGCATACACAAGTGTATATAGTTTAAGGTTAGGTTAACGTCTGGATTACCGTATTATATAAATGATGTCTCAGACGTTGCGGCCAATTTAAGCGTTTTACTAAAGAGTGCAGCAAGTTAAATAAATACAATCCGGGATTCAAATCCGAGTCAAGCGCTCTAACCACTTCTCTAAGGAGCCATGTCATATATACATATGCGGGTTATACAGTAATTTTTGGGTATTTTTATACAACCAGTACGGAGGGGAAGAAAGAAGCGGAAGTAAGATTAGATCGGAAGGGAGAGAGGGCGATGTGGGTGGGGGCGGGAGGCATAGAGAGAGAGACGAAGAGAGAGACGCAAGCAGACGTAGAAGGAGATCTAGAGAGAGGTACTGTGTTATCTATCCTATCTGTATCTTATCTATGTCTTATATATATCTATTTATATATCTATCTATTTATATATCTGTCTATATTTATATCTATTACTTTATATATTTTTAAATTTATTAATTATTTTTGTTGTCTCTTATCTATCTTTTATCTATTTTATTTATTTATTATTTATCTTTTTATTTATCTAGTACTTATCTATTTATTTATATATCTATATATCTATCTATTTATTAACGGGATTCTTTGTTTTTAAATTAGGTCACCGCGTCGTCATGGCAACTCAAGGGAAATGAGGTCAAGGTCGCGAGACAGACAAAGAGGGTCACGTGACGGCAGTAGAAGAAAATCTAGGTCAGTCAAAAACTAGGTCAATGTATCTCTAACTTGCTGCACCCTTGAGTAATACGCTTAAATTGACAGCTACGTCTGAGACATCATTCATTTAATACGGTAATCTAGACGTTAAACTTGCTGCACCCTTTAGTAAGATGACGTTATTTGTAGATCAAAGTCACGAGAGAGAGAAAGAGCGATTGAGCGAGTGAAAAGAGAGAAAGAACGAGTAAGAAGAGAGAAGGGTCTGCCCCCCATAAAAGAAAATCATTTATGCAGTGCGTCGTTTAGTTTTTAGTTTAGCTTTTCATTAAATTTGAATCTAAAATAGAAAATTTAGGTGAATTTTTTTACATTTTTTTGATTATTATTATTTTTAAATAATTTGTTTAGATTGTAATTAATTTTAAATGTAAGTTAAAGTTATGAGGTGAAACGTAGATTTGAATATAATTTCGCTGATTTGCTGCACCCTTTAGCAAGTTTTGTTAATCGGTTACTGTCTTGGTAATCGTTACGTTGTAGTTTTATATAATTATTTTGTTGGTAGTTGATTGATTATTGATTGATTGACTGATACTTTGATTGATTGATTGATTGATTGATACATTAATTTATTGATTTATTGGTACATTGATTGATTTATAGATTAGTTTATATATAAATTAAAACTGTAGATTGATTGTCATAGCTTGATTGATTGATTTTTTAATTGATTGAATGATTAATTTATTGACTGGCTGATTCATTGATTGAATGAATAATTGATTGATTGATACTTTTATCTATTGGTGCATTATTTGACTGATTGATTGATAGATTGATTGGTACGTTGATTGATTGATATTCAGGTTGATACATTAATGACTTAATAATGATTGATCGCTTGATTGATTAATTTTCTAGTATGTACCAGTCAAATATGGATAGGCCATCTAAACAAGCACACAACAGAGAATGAACTAGTGAGAGAAGTTGAAGGGTTCGGTGAAATTACTTCTATGAATGTAAGTCACAAGCTTTTATCATATTTCGTACTAAAGGGTGCAGCAAGTCATGCTTTTTAGTATGTTGAATTGCTGTAATAAATTGTAGTTTAGATTCGTAGGTGCATAGTGAAATTTGATGCAAAATGGTGCAACAAGCATTGGTTTTTTGTTATATTAACGTGTTACGATAAGGTTTAGTTTTAAATCTTTATATAATTTATGATATGTCTTACTAAGGGGTGCAGCAAGCGTTGATTTCTTGATAAATTTCATTTTACTTTATCTTATTTTAATTATTTCTTAAACTGAAATTAAATTAAAAGTTGTATTTAAACTGAATTTAAATGACGTTGTTTCGCTGCGCGCAGCTGATTCCACCACGTGGCTGCGCTTTTGTCACATTCGCTGAGAGACGTGATGCAGCAAGGGCTCTCGATCAGCTGCGCGGAGTCAAGATTAACCAAAGTCTACTTAAGGTGAGTTATTCATGTAGAAATTTCATTCGTTTACAAATTGTTTGGTTAAATTATAAGTTTCTAGATAGGTTTTTGGCTTAGGCCCAGTAATTCATTTATCAGTTTGTTTTTTAATGTCACATCAGGACAAAAGTGATTGGTTTAGTTATGCTTTGTTATGCGAGTGTATAGATCAAGTGATAAGTGAACTGTGTGATTTTCATTATCTCCTTGTCTATCCATCCATCTATTTATCTATCCTTTCATTTGTTCATCCATTTATCCATCCATCCAATTATATATATATCCATCCATCTATTTATCTATCCTTTCATTTGTTCATCCATTTATCAATCCATCCAATTATATATCCATCCATCTATTTATCTATCCTTTCATTTGTTCATCCATTTATCCATCCATCCAATTATATATCCATCCATCTATTTATCTATCCTTTCATTTGTTCATCCATTTATCCATTCATCCAATCATCTATCGGTCTCTTTATTAAATTATAATCTATCTGTCTATTCATTCATCTATTCCTCCATCCATTTATCTCTCTATTTATCCATCCATCTATCTTAATCATCCATTTATCTATCCATTTGTATATCCGTATGTCCGTCCATCCAATCTATATGCTTAATTTGTTTGCGGGGGGAGGATCTAATTTTTATGGCTGAGTGGGTCATTATTTCAGGTCGCCTGGGCCCAGGGGGTGGGTATGAAGGAGTCAGACTTGAAGGACTGTTGGGATGTTGACTTGGGCGCCTCCTACATCCCCTGGGATAAGATGATCCCTGATAATATTGACTCCCTCGCTGAGGGAGGGTTCATTGATGAAGAATCGCTTCCGGAACAAATTCGGAGTAAGGCAGACATATTGAATAGTTATTTTATTTTCAAATCTCATTTTTAAACTTGCTTTAAAGTTTAGTTAAGGTTATTTAAATTTTATTAGAACTTTAGTTTAACTAAAGTTTAAATGTTTAAAAATTTAAATCAAGTTTAACTTGATTTTAACTTGATTTAAATTATTGTTCAACTTAATTTAAACTGTAATTAGTTAAATGACTAGTGCGTCTGATCAACACAAGACACAATTATAGCAATCTTATAATTACACACACACTATACCAGATAAAACACAATGGTATACCAGATAAAATACCTGGTTAAATATTATTCAGATGAAAGAGCTGAACAGCAAAGATTAAAATTAGACAAAGAACGAAAACAAGAGAAGGCAGCGGATAAGGAGGGGGAGGGGGTCTCCCAAGCCAGAGAAGGGGGAGACGGTGACAATGAAACCCCCCCATTGCCCCCCCAGGCTCCTCCTCAGGGAGTGAACGCTTTTATGGGTCATCTTCCAGGAGGCATGGGTCCCCCTCCACATATGATGATGAATCCACATCAGGGTAAAGTTTTAAATTTGAGTTGGAACACTTTTGGATTGATTATGGTAATTGATATGTGATGATACTGAATATACAAAAGTATGTAGCTACTACTATATACTGGGATAAAGTATACTCGAGTATTTAAGTATGTAACTGTGTACTGTAAAGTATGCTTGTATAAAGTACAAAGAATACTTCAGTCTATATTGTATTATGTAAGTATGCTAAGTTTATTATACATTTACATACAGTATATACTATATTACGTCTCTCCTGCTTTTTTCTTGTAATTATGTGCTTATTTAGTACTTATATACATGAATACTTAAATAGTACATATGTGCTTACATCAACTTATGTACTTTCCTAGTATTTGTGTACTTACGATTGCGTACTTAGTACATGATACTTATCTAGTACTTATATACTTAACTATGAAATGTGTATATCTTTGTATATACGAGTATATTTACAAGTATGGTACTTTGGTATAATTTTTATAATCTTTGAGAATCTAATAATTTTTTCAGGTATGCTGCCCCCCCATCAAATGATGATGCACCCTGGTATGATGCGTATGCCCCCTATGATGCCCCCCCAGCACATGATGAGGCATCCTATGATGATGCCCCACCCCCCAATGCAGGGACCCCAGGGCCCCCCGCAAACGGTAGGCTCAAATTTTAATTTAAAAAAAGGTTTAGAAAAAAATCTTTTTTCTATTTTTGGCATAAATTTGAACTTATTTTGAATTTTTAAGTTTGAAAATTTGACGGGTAACTTTATTGGAGAATTGTTTACTAAAGGGCGCAATTAATCGAGTAAGCAATTGAGAGAAATTAAAGTCGATAATCGTTTAGATTACGGTTTTAAATAAAGTGTATGTGTTAATTTGGATTCTCTATTAAAAGAGGGTAGCAGGTTGTCGATTAAATTGGTGAGTGAACTCTAATCTGGGACTTGCAGGTTGTGGATTAGACACTCTACCACTGTGTCATTCTAAGCGATATTTATTGATTTCTATAGACTTTAAAACAGAGTATATACAGTGGCGAAGCCATCTCATAGCAAGTGGGGTTGTTTAAAAAAAAAAGAATAAATAATGCTAATCGGTACAAATACAGATGTGTTATCGACATCTGTATCGGTACCGATATCGGTAAACACCCTTACAAATTTCATCATTCATTATCAATCGTAATATATTTCTGCAATCATAAGCATAGAGGAATTCTTTAGAGGTATATTAATTTAATGATGACAAAATTAAACTATGTACCCCCCCCCCCTATAAAAAAAAGACTCCGGATTTGCACGAATTTTGTGGGTCATTTTTTAGAAAATCAAACAACCTCGTGGCTTCGCCATTGAGTATATATACTGTGGTTAAAAAAAAGCCTGGACCCTGTGATACTTTCTATAACATTGGTACATATGATCCAATGTGAGTAAATGTTAGTCCAGATAGTTTTTATATTTTATATTTATTATTTTATATTTTTGCTATAAAACAGGCGGGTGGTGCCCCCTCAGTTGAAAATTCGAACACAAAAAAAGAAGAAAATGAGAACGAAAATACAGAAAAAGACGATCAACATAATCCCAACATGTCACAAAATATTAGATTTCCTTGGGGGCCCCGTGGTCCTATGCCCCCAGGCATGAGATTTGGACCCCAGGGTATGGGCCCCCCCAGGGGGATGATGAATAATTTCCATCCTGGTATGAACCAGGGGCCCCCGGGCATGAACCAAGGTCCCCCAGGTATGAACCATGGACCCCCAGGCATGAATCAGGGCCCCCCTGGAATGAACCAGGGTCCCCCAGGCATGAACCAGGGTCCCCCAGGCATGAATCAGGGGCCCCCAGGCATGAACCAGGGCCTCCCTGGAATGAACCAGTGCCCCCCTGGAATGAACCAGGGGCCCCCTGGTATAAGACCTGGCATGCCCTTTAATCCTCAAATGCAAGGCCCCCGTCCGCCTTTTAATTTTAACCCTAGGGGCACGGGGCCTCGTATGGGGGGAGGCCCCCCTGCGGTGGCAAATGAAATCGATGAAGGGGATGACAACGATGATGACGAAAAATTGAATGAAAATGAGGGGGGTGGCAAAATTATAGAAGGGTTTAGAGGTAGAGGGGGTGGATTTGGGCGTGGGGATGTTGGTAGGGGG
>JAQIXG010002679.1:0-16956 GCA_034700105.1 Oconnorella tubifera | reverse complement strand
AGGTATTTAAGATAAATACAATGAAATGAGTGCATCAATAAAAAACGCTACTGGTTTTTGTCATATGAAAATTTAATATATAAAATATATAAAGTTCTCATATTTTATGTTTACTAAAGAAAACTGATAATCATTCATTTTATGATTAATCAATGTGGTCATGATTTATCATCGTTCAATCATGATTATTCAATTTATGATCTAAATTTGTAATTCAATCAAAATGCGATTTTACAACTGTGAAAAGTTTCCTTATTTCCAATTCTTCCCGTGACAAGTACAGTGGAATGTTAAAAAAACTAAAACTTAAAGAATATAACTGAGTAAAGTTAGAATTGTAAAATTAAATAAATAAAAAATAAATATTTAATAGTTTTAACAAGTATTGCAAACGAAAATTCGGTTGACAAAAGTTAATTTTTTATTATTAATAGCATTTATTATAAAAAAATACCAATTTGACATAATAGAATCAATATAACAGTTAATGTATATAAAGTTAATAAAAAGTTACGATTGGATGTTTTAAAATGTAATTTTTTTATTCTCTTAAATGGGATTCTTTCATTCTTTTAAATTGCATTTTTTCTCATTTAGACACCGCGGAATTCTACTCTGGATATCCCGGATACGGCGGATACTTTGGTGGACACCTTTCAGGACCCGACTCAGGACCAATGGGTTACCTGGGACCCGGGTCTGGTCCCCCGGGGGTACCGCAGCATCTGATGGACCAAGTCGGTCAGTTATACGCTTACTTATCTTACTCTTTTTTAACTAAATTTTATAACAGTATAAGCAACAATACTAAAAAATAAATAAATAATAGTAAAATTATCGTTAAATAAGCTATTTTACTTAATAGTAAAAAGTATACGAATGATATACGAGATAAGACGGAATAGTCAAAGTGACTAATGTGCTTGATCAACGCAAGGATACTTACTGGCAAAAGAATGAGTGGACAGAGCCTATAGATGGCCAAAGTAGCTAAATTAAGTGTTTTTTTTAAATTAATCACTTAGCAATAATTTGAAATTGAAATAATCAATGGTTTACTTCTAGATTTTTCTAATAAAAAATCTTTATTGGAAAAAGATTAGGAGTTTGCTTTATGCTGAAGTAAATTATTTTAGGAATTAAAATTTTAGTGTTCAAATTTCTTAAATTGCTTTTAAAGCAAAAAATTATGACATTGTCAAAATTATGTTTTTGTTAAAATGTGTCATAATTTCTTAACTGATTTTTAAAACAAATTCTTAAATAAATAAAATTCTTTATTCTAAAGGAAATTTCTGAAATTAAAATGAGATTAACCCAAAACTCTCACTTAAAATTGCTGCATCTTGAGACCAGAGTTAACTCTTCAGTCTTTTCTTGAAACTTCTCTATAGTTTGATAGCAAGGGACTGACAGGACTTATAAGACCTGGGGGACCTCACTCAGGGACCTAATTACCCTGGCAGTGTTATGGGCGATGGTCCACTAGAGCGCCCCGTATAGTCAAAGCGCTATCGTCGCGTTGAAATAATAGAGACATTGAGACTTGTCATGTTTTTTGAAAGTATAATCAAAATGAAATTTAATTAAATTATCAAATATTAAAAAAATACTCATTATGGTCTAATAAGATTTATTGATTTTAAACGATACTGTTTTGAAATTTTAGAATATTTTATTTCTTTACAATGTAATATTAAAGGGTTCGAATGTGTGCTTATTTCAAGTTTATCGTGCAATTTACTTAACTTTTGGTTATGAGATACTAAACTCTGTTCTCATGATTATGCGTAAAGCTTTTGTAATTCAAGATTAATATTAAACAGTAATCTTTTAAAAACTACAAAAGTCTGAGAGCAATTTTATTTGACAATGATTTCTATCCTAGTCTCTAGTCGCGGTATTTCAACAACACTTGTTTAAAATTCGCGACTCGACCGCACACGCGACTCTTCGCGCCGGACTAGTGTGGCACGTCTCATAGGTTTTAAGTGTAAAGTAATTTTCTACTCAACACTGCAGTCGAGATCTCTTAAACGTCACAATTTAACTCTGACGTGTATTCATGTAATTAAACTCTCGACTTTGACACTGGTGTTAGACACCTTTTTATTTATAATCTTACTTGGAATATAGTACTTGACGTATAAAATAGTTTATATGTTATGTTATTGCGTATTCTATTTGTGATACAGAAAAATATTTGTATTTAGGTATGATAAAAGTCAGTTTTATAGAGTAATAAAAGCTTTGTTAAAAATTAATCGACTTATTCGCTGTATATAATTGTCTACAGATAAATTTGAATAAAATCAGTATGACATGAATCTAATAATTCCAAATGGTATAATTTTTAAGTCTAATATTTTTACAGTTTCGTGGATAGATTTGCTGTATAATTGTAATTTGATTTGTTAGTTATTAATAGCAAGTATATGCATTAAATAATCAAAGATTTACCAGAAATATTTAACAAAATTTGCTTACTTTCATTGATAACTATTTGCTATCAACAATGTAGTACAAATGAAATAGTTCTATTATAAATACTTACTTCTATATGTTAACAACAGTTTCATTTTCAATGATATTATAATCTATTGTAATCTTACGAACTTATACACATATTATGCGTGAATAAACTTCGCGTTAAAAAAGCAATTTCATACAATATTCACATCGTAAATTACTTGTTTTTTTCTTGATAAAATGACTTTTTTCGCTTTGCATCGTCTCGCGTTTTGATGTCTTTTCTCTCGAACCAATATCGGTAGATTTCTCGGCGAGTTCGCCGCGTGTAAATTGTATTAATTTAACCCTGTTGCTCATTTGATACTCTTTCTATTATATTTTTATATTAGATTATATTTTTCTTTCTATTACCCGTGTTATATTTTCTTACGAAATTTGAGTACCGTCTGAACTGTAATAATAATTAATATTATGAAACTTGCCGCTTCTAAAATCGCTTCTGAGTATAACATTGATTATAGTATTATAGCATTCTTTCTTCTTAAATTTAATTCGACGTCAAAATTCCTATTCGCTTTATATGCTATACAATATTAACATCAAGATAATGCAGATTTTGTAATGTTTTCCAGTTTTTTTTTGCAAGATATTGTCAAGATATACTCGCACATTTTAAGCTATATTTTCTTTTAAGAATTATCACTACTTCTGATATTGTTTTAAAACATAACATAATCCAAGAGACAAGTATGATATTATTACATTTATAAAATGCTTTACATGTGTTTTTATTATATGTTAAAATTTAACCAGTTGTTAATTTTGACTCTGTTATTAAGTCTGTTCAAGAAGATTCGAGTTGTTATTAATCGAAAACATTTACATAGGACTAAAGAAAATCTTATTACTTGTTTAAACTTGCAGGATCTCCACTATTTAGTTTAAATGAATGTGTAATATATCCTATCTAATATAAATTATCGACACGAACTTAATTCAGTTAATTTCAGTTAGACCATTATTAATTTTTTATATTTTTCTCGATTAAAGTTTCTAAATAAATTATCAAATTTAATAGAATTAGTTTCTTTATTTCCAGGCCAGCCGCTTCACGACGGGGCATTCCTCCCCCTGGACATGGGTGGCTTGAGGCCCGGCTCTTCCCCTGACTCCCAGATGGGGCTCCATCGAGACGACCCCGGGTCCTTCGGTCTCTCCCATCACGGCATTCCAGGCATTCACGGGCCCTTCTTACGGTACCCGGGCCCCGGGGGGTTAGGCGGGGGTGGTGCGGGGGGGCTAGGCATGCAGAGGCATGCGTCGCAACCGGGCGAACTACCGGCTGAGATCTGGTGACGTTTCATGAGAGGATATATGACGTCATAGATGTTTGATTACGTCATAGTTTGGTTATGATAAGAATTAGTCTAAAAAAATATTAATGAGTAATTGGTGAAAGAATTCTTAAATGGTATTAAATTTTTTTATCGTTAACAGTGTGCAAAAGAACGGATATTATAGGGTCAATTTAGGAGTATTTTTTGATAGTTTTTTCTAGTTAAAGTATGTAAAAGTTTATTTTTATGAATATTTTTACAAATTGATTTGGGTGAAAAGTGTGTGTGAAAAGTACTTTTAGGGTTAAATTTTGATTTTTTTTGGGGTTGTATGCTTATAGGTGTATAGTATATTTATAGGTGTAATTTTTGATACATTTTTTTGTCAAAATTCTCCAATATTGGTTAACGCATAGAAAAGTGATCGACTAAATTATAAAGTATGTGAATTGTGTTATTGTTACAACATTATAGTTGTTATTGGAGGCTACCAACTGTCAACTTTGAAACATTTAAAGTAAAATATCTGAATAATAGTAATTAATATTAAATTAATTAAAAAATATTAAAGAAATAAAGAGCAGTTGTTGTAGTTCATCAATTAAATATTTTCTAAGACTATTGGATGCAACAATTTAGCATTTTATTATTTCAGCATAATATATTAATTAGTTACATTATTTTAAGTAAAGAATTAACTATAAAATCGAAATAACTGATCTAAGACTAATCTTTATAGCTTCGAAAAGCTTGCTGCACCCTTTAGAAAGTAGCTTCATTTCACAGCTCTTTCCGTAACATTTATGAAAGATAAAAAACAGAAACGAAGATTTTTTAATAAATGTAAATTTATCATGAACAAAAAGTCTGTTTAAAAGCAAAATGCTCCCCCTCAAAGTTTAAATTTGGTCCTTAGATATCAAGCCATAAGAATTATTTGTAAGCGCTTTCTTTTTAACGAGTGGCAAAAAACTTGTTCTCATAATGTCATTATATAAAATTAATTGCTAAAACGAATAAGATAAATAAATCTTAAATACGAAAGACTCAATCAGAAGATTTTTATAAATACAATATTCAAGATACACGTATTCTATAAATAGTTAATATATAACAATTATAATTAATATATACTTAAATCTAAAAATTATAATACAAAGCATAAACCTTGCAACTTAACGTTTGCAAGTCAACTTTCAGATTTTTTTTCCGTAAAACCAAAATATTGATCGAGTAGCCGAGTGGTCACGTCATCTTTTAACGACTTATGACTTCGTTAAAGTTATAATTGCTATGACACATGACTTCATTAAAGTCATCAATTAATGACTCTTGACTTCACTAAAGTCATCATATCATAACTAACGGCCTCATTATAAGTCATAGGAGTCATCATTAATGACTTATAACTTCATTCAAATCATCATCAGAACACGACAAATGACTCTACTCGTGTCAATATCATGACTACATCCACGACTCTCTCTCATAACATCATGACGACTCTTGCTACTCGCATCGTCGGTCTACTCACGCAGGGATCCGATTTCAAGCGCGGGACGGCGACCGGGCGACCGAGAAATAGACTCTAGGAGAGATGACCGAGGAGCGAGGACCGGGGAGTCGAGGAGCAGGGACGGGGGACCGGAGGGGACAAGAGAAGGGACAGGGGAGGGGGACGGAGGGGGAAGATGAAGTCATGTGATCTGACAAGGCAATCATACGCTGTAGCGGTCTAATCAACTCATCGTGATTACATTGCATAACTTGATCTAGTCCATCAAAGTCGCGCCTCGAGGTGGCTTACAGACAGATAGACGGACAGATAGACAGACGGGCAGAGAGACAGAGAGTGAGAGACAGGCAGAACGATAGACAGATAGACAGTCAGATAAACAGACAGACGGATCAGCCAGACGAACAGTGAGAAAAACAAAAGGACGGTCAGATAGACCGATATAAAAACGGACAGAGAGCTAGATACAGAAGCAAACAGAGAGACTTATACACAGACAGTTAGATAAATGGATAAACAGACAGACAGACAGACTATATGACAAAATATACAGTATGCTATTAAATTTTGTCTTAGCATAGCAAAAAAATGAGAAAAAATATTTTCTATACAAAATTAGCTTTTTTTAAGAAACATATGGAATTATTTATACATTGAAATTGATGTGTTTTCAATTTTAAAATTGAAACACATTAATTTTATATTTTAATCTATATGTTAATTTGAATTACATATAGATTAACTACATTAATCTATATGTAATTAACATTTTATCCCAAAAATTGGCCAATTAAAATATTTAACACAGAAACACAATGTTTAAAGTTAATTTCTATTTAAGCACAAGATTAAACAAAGAAAAACAACAGCAGCTAATGCCATTTGAATAACAACGCGTTATAAACTAGTTATTATCAAGTTGTTGGTGGATTGTGTTGTGAGCATGGTATCGAAGATTGTGAAGTGTCTACGAAACGAGAAATGAAGAGAAAGAAAGAAAGAGAGAAAGAGAGAGAGAGATGAAGTGGTTAAATCTAATCTGTGGCATTTTTCCATGGCTCCACTCAGTCCATCTGTCGCGTCCACACCTAGAGAGAGAGAGAGCTGACCAAGTAGCGACGCGTGGATCAGACGCATTTTTCAACTAGAAAGCAGATAATCTGAAATATTTAGCCTCAGCAATTGTGATGAGATGACGTCACATAACTTATTACGATTCTTACACTGTATTTGTTGTATTCTTTTTAATGTAATTTTATGAAATTTTGTAATTTAATTTTGTAGTCTGGCTAAAATGGAATTGAAATTTATTTTACTTGTGAAAATTATGCGCAAATTAAATTATTAAATTATTACTATTAGTGAAATCTAATTGTAGAGACCTTTATTTCAAGATAGCAATTTAATTTTGAAAAAAAATGAAAATAAAGTTAAGCCAGCAAATAAATGGTTTAAATGGTAGCCTGCTGAATGAATGGCAGCACGACTAAATTTACGATACCCCGACAAAACGGCCACGAATACATCAACTCGATAAAATGACCCCGTCAATTCATTTAATAACCCTAACTTTATCTAACACCAAACTTAAGCCTAACCCTAGCGCTAACCCTAACTTCAAACGTAACCCTAATCATAACCCTAGCCATAACCCGATAAATTAACACTCAGGGTCGATTTGTCGGGGCCGTATTGACGGGTTTAAAGTTTACCCTGGATGTATGTGTCATAATCTTTTACTAATATATGCCAGTGTAACTGAATTCTAATTAACATATGACAGATAGTCGATTAGATGCAGCCAGTTCATTACGCAATGTTAGATAATGTGATGATTAACATATCTTCATTTTCTTATTGACTATTTCAAGAATGAATTCAAGAGAAATTTCACATAATCTATTCATAAAATGATTTATTTCCTGTATTCACCAAATTAAAATTTCTTTTCATTATGCGGAAATATTTTAATTTATAAATCAAAAACTATTATTATACCACTAAGTAACGATAAATTAATACGTTACTTTACTTGTGTAACGTCTTATAATAATATACCAAGTATACAACCATTTTAGTTTTTATTAAATTATTTGTAATTTTATTTCTTTTTATGCGTAAATATATTTCAAAATATAAATAGCATTATCGCATATCACAACCTATAAATAAAAAATCTAGCCCACAATCATATTCCTAGTCATTTATACATGCTAGATATCCAGATTGTGCCTATCTCGTATTCAAATTCACCCCCCCCCCCCCTGTTCATCCCTTTATGTCTCCCCCTCTCCCCCGGTATCGATGAAGGGCCCCCGAGTCAACCGCGGATAGCCGCTCGAGATACGTCCATAATTCATAATGTCCCAGTCAATGCTGGGTATCATAGCTAATATGTAGATCGTACATGGGTATCGTAGCTAATATGTAGATCGTACATGGTGGTTGGATTGAGCATTTTTTGTTGTATTTGTGAGAGAGATTGAGTTACGTTTTTGCAATTATTGAGCGTTTATTTTATTATGGTTTATTGTATTATGGGTTATATAGTTATTGTAACTTTATAACAGCAAAAAAACAGTCACTGATTCACTAACTTGACAGTTAAGCTTTTTCAAATTCTCCACAATTTTCATTTTGTAAAATTCATTTGTACAGTAAATTATAATTAGTCATATAGTAGGCCTATTAATTAAATAAAACTTTGTAAATTATAATGGGAATACAGTCATTGATCCAATAACTTGCCCAAATCGTTATTACTTTTTTTCAAAATATCTCAATGTACATCGAGATGAGGTATCATTTCTAAGCCAGAT
This sequence comes from Oconnorella tubifera, assembly GCA_034700105.1. Classification (NCBI taxonomy): domain Eukaryota; kingdom Metazoa; phylum Annelida; class Clitellata; order Enchytraeida; family Enchytraeidae; genus Oconnorella; species Oconnorella tubifera. Next base: position 8,812 of record JAQIXG010002679.1, on the reverse strand, counting down.
ACCGAGCAGACTTGCACAAGAGCTCAGGGAAGGATTAGGGAAGGGATTTGATGGGACGCGCATACGTTTATCGTCCCCGCCAGGGGGCTATAGACCGTCCATGAGGGAGAGAGACAGAGAAGGGTAGTGGGGGTAGGTGGGGGGAGGACTAGGGAAGCTTCAAGCAGCTGAATCTGAGAATTAGAAACGTATCTACAGAGCCCATGGACATCTAAAAGCATTGATAAAGAACTGAGAATATTCAAATTAAAGTTTAATAAGTTGATTTTATCAAATAGTAGAATCATTTAAGATTAGAGTATAATTTGATCGTATTTTGTGAACGAATTAGATGTTGAATTAAGAATGTTTACTAAAGATGCCGCAAGTTAGAGAAATATTTTAAACCAAATAGAACAGAAAGCATTGATTCTATTTGTATTACATGACAAGTCTAACTAATGTGTTTTGTAGTTGACTTTGATAAGTAAATAATGCAACTTAAAAACATTTTAATTTAAGTTTATTTTGATTCAAAGGTTGATTTTCATATTTTAATTTCCCATTTCCATGCGCTTTATCGAGATATTGAAAATTCCCCGATGTGCTACGCTGAGCGGGAAAGGGAGGGGGGCGAGGGATTTACATAAGAGGGAATGAAGGACCTCTGTAGGGGGAGGGGGTAGGGGAGAGAGGGAAAAGAAGGAGGTGGGTGACCGCGGACTGATAACGTGAGGTATAGATATGAGTTGATAAGAGACTGAATGCTTAATGTGACGAGTCACAGAAATATAGAATCTGTTTCTGTTTATTGGAAACACGATTCATTTTACTGGAAAATGCTTTCATGTTAGTCAATTTTTATTTTAGTCTTATTGTTAGACACATCTTTATTTTGTTTTTTAATTTCGTTACTTGCTTTTTTAAAGTGCCCGTGTATTTCTAAATGAATTCATTCGACTGCACGGAAAATATTATAACAAAGCGATTGAAGGAAAAAACACTGTAATCTGTTGTGTTGGTTTAGACTCTCGAAATATTAAAAGAATTAAAGTTTTATTTCCAATTCCGCAACGCATTTAGGTTTAAAAGCTAGTTTTTATCTAATGATACTTTTTGAACCCGGTTATGCCGAATTTCCGTTCAAACTTAACGAAAATTTACTCTTTTCTTCATAATATTTACATTTTATATAAGATTAAATTATAATTTTATATATATCTTTAATTCGCTCAAAAAGTAGTATAAACGTAGTGAAAAGAAAAAATTTACTTTTATAATAACACTTCTTAATCCTTTTACATTATATTAACTTAATATTTATTTGTAATACTATTGAACTATTGAGTAAACTGTCTTTAACTGTTTTATAGATTTTTCATTTATTAATAATAAATTAAAATAAATTCAGATATTTTTTATTAAACTTAAATTTTTAAAGTTAAATTTAACTATCGAAATCGATTCCACAATATCTGTTCAAAGCTGTTATTAAACTTTAATTTTATCAAATTTAATTAAAGAAACCGATTCTTTCAGTTCAGTATCAGTTCTAGATCGAGTTCATCGTTCTCTCTTCAACTGGCTCCGTATCCCCGACCACGACGCGAAATCTACCGGACGGAAATTGAACGGATGTTCGACACCGCCCCCTGGTCCCTCCCCCGCTCCCCGCCGTCCCTCGACTACCGACCGGGGGGCGTTCTCAATCGCGTCTGATCGGTCGACTGCAAATGACAACTGCATCAAAGGCGTCGTCGGCGTTTTGTCTTCAGTTATTAATTGAGAAATAGAGTACGAACCAGAGACAAATCCGAGCATTTGGAGGAGGGGGGGGGTGGAAGGGGGGGTGGAAGGGGGGGGGCATTCTAGACCGATTTGGTTTTATTATTTGGTATTAAACAGCAGAGAAGATGGATTAAAATATATTCAGGGATTGTTGGAGGGTTAAAAATGAGAAGACGGAAAGAGATTTAAGTAAAAATAAGCAAAAAAGTCAGCAAATTATTTTTTAGTTTTTGTTGTTGGAATCCAATTTGTTAAAAATAAATAAATGGATCGTCACAATAGATAGAATGATGAGCTGTCATATACACATTTGGTCACGTTTATCATTATCATATATAGAGCATGATTAAAGATGAGTTTTTTATGTTGTAAATACATTTGCATACGAGTTAAACTTTTACAAAATTATGTTTGTTAAGACATTATATCGTATATTAGCTAATTTAAAGGCAGAATGACCGAATGGTTAAAGAATGCCATTTGCATCAATTAGTCACCGGTTCGAGTCGCGTTATCTTGTTTTTCTAAGAAAATTGCTGCACCCTTTAAACTACAAAACTAAGAATTTAGTACACTTATTATCACCAAATAAACCCAATTTTGACTTATTTATGATCCAAATATTTTCCTCTAAATTTTTTTGTCAACTCCTTACAAAATAAATCAAGTAATAATTATTTAAAATCTTTGTTTTTGACTATTTTTCAAATTTTGACTCATTTCAGAACTAAACATTTTCCCCATGAAAATATTGAGATATTTAGACTACTATCCTTTTCTTCTTTCTCGTTCTTCTTGAAGCGTGATTTACACTACAGTCTCGTGCAATTTAATTCTAGTCAAATGCTCGCTGGGGAGCGATTTATCGAACGATTATCGCTCGTCGAGTTCAGATCGCCTTCTGTAACGATACGTCCGATCACGTCTTTATAAGGGTACCAGGACAAAAATGGTACGGGACAAAATGGTACGGGACAAAATGTGTACGGAAGAAAATGGTACTAGGGCAAAATACAGCACTACATTCTACATTTTACGAATATATTACCGGACACAATCGTAAGGATAAAAATTTATCGGGGTTATGATTAGGGTTAAAATTAAATAATAATAATAATAATAATAATAACAAAATTTTAATCAAGAGTATAAAAGGATAGAGCCTTTTAAATTCATGATTAAAATTTTATTGTTATTAATATTATTTAATTTTAATCCTAATCATAACCTTAATCTTAATACTTTTTTATTCCTACCATTTTGTCCGGCCACCCTTTATAAAACGTGATGACTTGGTGGCGTTGTGGTTCTAGACCTCAGCTCAAAACCTAGATGTCAGAGGTTAGAATCTTGTTCATAACTTAAGATATTCACTGTATATTAAAAGTTTTACTAGAAGATGTACTGATTTATTAGTATTCGGGAAGGGGGTGTGTGGGAAGCGAAAAATTTTAAATAATAATATCCTGTATTTGTTTATTAAGATACAAGCACCACACCAGCATATTTCGACTTCCATAATGCAAAGGTGGTTTAAATAAAATTATTCAATGCATCTTTTTTGGTATTGGTACCTTATTCGGACATATATAATATTTATTTAGTTTTAAGTTTATTTTATCGTAAAAACGCAACATAGTGCTTATTTTTTATTAAATTGATTTTTAGTATTAAACAGAGGGTTGTTGCAACAAATTTGAACACTGAATAGAGTTCTATATGATTAAATATGGATAGATTCCACTTTTTGCTAAATGAAATTTGTAACTTTAAACAGAAAAGTTTGATAAATTTATATTAAATTTGATAAAAAAGTTACATTCAGCTTTATACGAAATAAGTCGAAAGAAGTTTCAAGTAGTCACTTGCATGCTGCAACTAATTCATCAAATGAATTGTTGAAAATTTCCTGTACAATGGACGTTAAAATATGAATTAAGGACTCTATAACAGCATGCAATGCGAAGACAGAGGATGAGCATTATCTCTGTAATGTTTCTTTAGTCAATGTTATTAGGATGACGTGTTATTAGTTTCGCTGTCTTAACGGTAGAGGGGATCGATCATTCATCTCACTCGCATGCTTCAGAGATCCGCTGGCGTGAGTTCGAATCTCGGTCGAGGCACTGTGGGTCTAGGCAGGTTTTAGCAACTTCTCGCTGTGTAAAAATGATCGCGGCAGCCTACAAATATGATAATACCGATTCGGTTTAGTCGATAAATCAATGACAATAAAGTTAATTTCGGGTATTTTATAATTTAATAAACTGTGTTAACAACATTGCGTATCAGTTAGGTTATAATCTGAATTGAAAGTATTTTTAAATCCTGTTAAACCTGATTAGGAAAAAAATATTTTAACATTGGTTTTAAATCTTGTTTAAATTAATTTAGCATTACATTCTTAACCTAATCAGTCATTACTCTAAATCATCTGTATAGACCAATAATTAAATTATAAGTTTATGTACGTTTACAGTATGTTTATATAGATTTATAGTGTATAATACATATATTTTAACATTAATCTGTTAATTTTAATCTAGAAAAATAGCCTACAAAATATAACAACAGATTTAATAAAGCATTTTGTCCTAAAAGTTTATCACAAAATAATGAATTGAATATACTTTTAATGCCAATTAAAATAAACAAATACTCGACAAAAAGTAAAAGAAACTCAACTGCATTCCTGTAATATTCGTGTAAAAAATGGACCAATTCTGTCCACTCTAACAGTTCTATCATAACATTACGAGATTGATTACAATTCTGAAGGAAACAGACATTACCCGTCAAATCAGACATAAAATCACGCTTTTGACAAACAATGTTGCTGAAGAATATTCATGACGTAAAACAAATATTCATTTTGCTCTTAATTTCATTTAGACCTCCACCGGTTGATGCGACGGTTTCTTAATTCGATAAAGTGCGAAACGATCGTTTCACATCTGTATATTGTAGAGTGTGTGGACAGAAACAATCGCGCGAAATGATTGCGAAATCAGTTTCACTTTGTTGGCTAATTTCACGATGGATAGATTTTATGCTGACGTATTTGTACGTCGTACATCGTCCTGGTGCTGTGGGGTTTTTGGCTAAAACACTGGTAATCTTATTGAATCTTTTAAGGATGAACCAAACTTTTGTAGAGTTGAAAATAATCATTAAATATCTGTTGCTTTAATTATATATTAAAATTGGGACCGTAATTTATGAAAAGAACTAATTTTGTAATTCTAAAAAGATCACAATATTAGTTGTGTTTTTTACTTAATTCTAAATAATGTAATATACAATAGGACATTTTTCACAATTCATAGTTATTAACTTCTGTGTTAAACTATTGTAATCGATAACATACATAAATTAACGTATAAATCTATAGGAAAATTGTCGTTAAACATTATCATATGACTGTAAAACAAGCTGTATATTGTATCATTTATCTATATTTAATTTCTATTGCTATAATACTGCTCTTGAGCGAATTAAAAGATTATATATTAACTCATATAATGCCATGGTATAGGAACTCATCTTTAAGAGGCTGACATTCATCAATTAATCAAATCTTCAAACTGTCAGTCGAATAGTTTCATCACATAAATTCTCATCACCTCCGTATCGACACGGTCTCATTCATCCATCCATCCATTCATCCATCCATTCATTCATTCATCCATCATTCGCGTTTAATAGTCACCAACCAGCCAACGACCCCTTATATAAATAAACCCAACGAAAATGTTATTGTTGGTCGGTGAAATAAGTGAAATAAGTGAAACAAGACACCGACAGCGAAATGAAAGAATAACAGGTGCTGCGTGTTTCCTTGGTCAATATGGAAGTGGTCATTTCAATGGAGACCTTTCATATTGTGGAATGTAGTACCAGATTGGAATGTTGCACTGAAAGTTGTGTGGACACAATGTGGTAGATTTGAGCTCTGCTTCTTAATCGAGACTGATACAATTTTTTTTCATCAAAATCTAATAGCTACATGTAGCTTTATAACAAGAATCCATTCAATGTTTGCATGTAAGTGTAATCTTGATGTTCAAATAAAACATCAAAATTACACTTTCATTCATTTCATTTTGAAATTGATGAATGGAACCTAATTAATAGAGTGCGGTTGTTGCTTTTAATTTATTGTTAAAACATAAAAGTCACTTAAAATTAACTTAGACTAGAGATAGTTATAATATATCTAGATGTTACACTTTGCGTTTTTCATTATATAATCTATCAGAAATTAATTCGTAATTATTATAATTTCTGTAATTTTAAAGCATATTATCACACCTCGTGTTGTGAAATTTCACATTGCTGCATCATGTTTGTACAATTAAAATAACATACAGAATGTGTACCGTTCAAAGTAAACCTATCATCACGGGGTGTCGAGAGACCAGTTATAATCTTTCACTAATTAGCATAGATCAATCAGTCGAGGTATGTCCCCAAAATCAACTGAAAACTCGTGCGTTATGTTCATGATACTAAAACCCCACAGCGTTTGACCGTGTTCATTTTCAAATAACTCGAATTAGTCAGATAATGTAATTCAAAGGTTTTCATTAGACGTTTACGTATCATTAAGAAAGTTCACAGAATCGGTTACTCGACAGCAAATTTAACATCGCTTTGATTAGCATTGCGAGTAGTACAAATAAACTTAGCGGGTAAGATAAGTAGGGTTGATATTAGGGTTAATAAGACGATTGGGGTTCTGAGATTTTAATGCTTTCATGAAATTGTCGTACGGTTTTTTTTATAAAGTTTTACTTTGTTGTTAATGAGATAAATTTGTTGTGAATTTATCTTAATTTAATATATTTGACAAGAAAAATAGGAGAACAACTAGCCGAATTTGTAGATTGAAATTTACTTTGAACTTGTCAACACTGCAATGAATTTATTAATTAACTCAATACCAGATCTTTAATGATTTTTGAATGTTTTTAGTATAAGCTTATATGACAATGAATAAAACTAGCTATTTCATTGATTACCATGCGTATACAATTGAAAATAAATAATTACATGAGAAAATTATAAAATAGACTTAGGATTTTTGGTCTGTAATTAAATTATGCATGCTTAAAAGCGTCTAATTATCCCGTTTCTCAATTAATATATGAAAATATTATTAGAAATATTTTATTTCATTGTTATACGTAATTTATTTATTATTATAATTTATTTGAAATTTATAACGAATTAAAAAATTTAAGTAGCATTTAAATAGCAAAATCAGTGCTAATTAAAAGCAAAATCTGATTTCATTTGTCTGTTGTTTTATTTTAAATAAATATCTTTTCAAACTTAAAAAAACTTTATTTTAATAAAATTCCCTTATTAATTTTCTATATATCAAGTTTCATAATGCAGAAATTAATTTCTATGAATTAATTACAATTGAAACGTAGTTTCGTCAGTTAAACCGTCGCAAGTTTATGTCGACGATACGATATTTCACTGAACTCGTCCTGATGTGACGTTTGTAAATTAAAAGATGTTTTTGATTACCTGTTAATTCTAAGAGTACCTCCCGCGAAGTTTCATTACCACGCCTCTCATTTTTTTGACCCCTAACTCTCCCCCCCCCCACCCCCGAAAATCTTTTTCAATTTGAAGGGAAGTGGGAGAAGATAATGAATAATTATTTACCCTATAAAAAATAGATTGCTTTTTAAGCTTTATTTTTTTGGTAATTTTTAATATGAGAAGCAAGAATAGGAATATAGCATGTTATTTCTCGTATAATCATTACTATTACAATAATGTGGATCATTAGCATTTGAACCTTATTTCGATTTAAATCAAATAACTTTGTGTACTTTATTTTATATAATATTATTGCTATAAATATTATGATTATAACAGTTTTATTTGTATAGATTATAATATACGCAGTACGTAAAAATCCATCCACAATACAGTCTAAAATTAAGAAGGTATTATAGCAAACATTGTCTATATATTTAACAGTTTAAAATACTGCGTTATTTTCTACGGGCTTAATTAAACAAATATCTCAACTACATATTATATCCTCTAATATTTACTAATTCTTAAATAATTTTGTCAGTAATCAATTTGTTTGAATCCAAAACAGAAACAAAAATGAATTTAAATTTATTCCAAATAAATTTCTGCTCCCCTTCCCCCCCTTACTAATATTTCCAGAAGCGTTGGGTCTTCTGCGTTTCAATGCCACACTCCTTATAGGGAGGAGGGGAGGGAGGGGGCCACTCCCCGCTCAACCCCGCCGCTAATGCAATCAGAAATCCCAGCGTGAGGCATGTCAGACTGACCGCTGACCGCTAGGCGACCGCTGCCCGAGTCCTTCCTCGGTCACCGCTACCCTGCCTCGGTCACCGCTACCCTGGGTCCCCGGGGACCGTGTAAGGTAACGTAATACAGTCGATATGGACGTAAGGTAATACATGGTAGGATCATATAGTGAAAATATTAGTCCACTTTCACTGGTATGTGTTGTTATGATATATAACAACACATTTATATTTTACATTTTATAATGTGATGTAATGTAATTTTATTTATTTATTTATTTTTTGTAATGTAATTGTAACGTAACTATATATTTCCTTTTGGTATAGTTTCGATAGTTTATACTAATTTCAAAAATGTATAATTTGAATGTACTGTAACAACACATAGAGTATAGATATGTATAGATTAATTTTTGTTACAAAGTTAGCGTTTAAAACTAATATTATAAATTTTATAAATTATGACGGCATTATCAAAATCAGTGAAAAGCAATATTATATATGCGATTTCGTTATTTACATTTTCTAATAAAATAAATCCCAAATTTTATTCATCGTAGTAAAATTCGAGTGTAATTTAAATCTAAATTATGGTTGGTTATATTAATTTCGAATGAGCTGAAAGTTTGTATACTAATTTATTAACACATTTACAAAATTTTACATGAATAGTTAAAATGTTATAGGATTTTTAATATATAGCCGATCTATACGATTAACTTAGTGCTGCGAAAGTCAAA
>JAQIXG010002678.1:0-16956 GCA_034700105.1 Oconnorella tubifera | reverse complement strand
GGTAAGGATAAGGTAAGGATAAGGCAAGGATAAGGTAAGGATAAGGTAAGGATAAGGTAAGGATAAGGATAAGGTAAAGATAAGGATAAGGTAAGGATAAGGTAAAGGTAAGGATAAGGTAAGGATAAGGTAAGGATAAGGATAAGGTAAGGATAAGGTAAGGATAAGGTAAGGATACGGTACGGATAAGGTAAGGATTAGGTAAGGATATGGTAAGGATAAGGTAAGGATAAGGTAAGGATAAGGATAAGGATGAGATAAGGATAAGGTAAGGATAAGGTAAAGATAAGATAAGGATAAGGTAAAGATAAGGTAATGATAAGGAAAGGATATGGTAAGGATATGGTAAGGATAAGGTAAGGATAAGGTAATTATAATGAATGGAAACTATTAGAACTATTAGAAACTATTTGAAACTAGTAGCAACTATTGGAAACTATTGAAAACTAATAGAAACTATTGGAATCTATTAGAAACTATTGAAAATTGTTGGAAACTATTGGAAATTGTTGGAAACTATTAAAAACTATTAGAAACTATTGGAAACTAATATAACGTTTTAACTAACGTAAAATTGGACTAATAAAGTTTCTTTTAATCGTGAAACTTGTTTAGAAGTAGGCATATAATTTTATAAGTTTAATATTCAATAGTAATTTGATTTTGTTCTGGATAAACGATGAAAAGATTCGACGATCATAGCATACATGATGGAAATCGAAATAAGCTGCTTTCTTCCAATTCAAATAAGAACAATTCAATGACGAGCACTGCACAATTTAGATCCAATGATAGGCTAGTTAATAAATATAATGATAAGCCACTTAATAAGTTTGAGTCACTTTACAAGATTGGATTAGTTGATGAACCATTAAATAAACTTTATGGTAAGTCACTTAAAGTTGATGATAAGCCAACACATACCCTCGTTAATAATCAGCATAATCTTGCTGAACAGCAGCTTAATAAGACCTTTGATAAGGAAATTAATAAGCTCTTTGATAAGCCAATTAGCAAAATCCATGATAAGCCAATTAAACTGGATTACTCTGTACAAAGCGTTGTACTGAACGAGTCAACAGTACAAGCGCTTTGAAAGAGAATGCAAAGAATGAACAAATTAAATCGACAAAGAAGAATTTCTGAACCAATATATTTGTGAAAGAACTTTTTTAAAACATGAAACAATATCTGATTAGATAAGACGACCAAAAATGACATTAATTTATTACAAGAAGAAATATATTAAAATAATACTACTTTATTCAATTTTGGCTGCATTAATGAAAATCGTAAATCAATCAACGCCGGATTTAAACTCAGTATCTTGGATCAGGGATTATCCTACTTAGAGAAGATTTAAGAAACTAATGAAAATCGACAGAATTATTAATAACAAATTAGAGGAATTGATTTTAATCTCAAATACTGCGACAGTTTAGCAGAACAACGATGTTGCAATAAATCGTGATGCTAGCTATCGGACACAGATGTCGTACGCATGCCTGCCATGAGTTGATTGATAAACTGACCAAGTTTGAGAATGCAATCTGGAGTAGGAATATAGACTTCATCACTAATTTCTTCTTTACCTAAAAGACATAACGTGTCACAACATATTATAGCGTAAGTAATGTAAACAAAATTAGCAAACCACAAAGAAAAACTGCTACGTTAGCAGCTGACTATTAAGATTGCAAGAGATGTGAGAAGCAATAGGTTAATAGAAGTTATATTAACAGTTTGAGCCATTATCAAATTGTATTTTGCATTTTAAATTAGCTGAAGAAATCACATAAATATATATAATTTATTAAGTTAGGACTTGAGTTAGGATGTTTTATTTGAAAATTAAAGAAAAAGATGTTATTTAGTCTAATGTGTATATTGTAAATGTCAAGAGATTAGAGTAATAAATGATTTGTACCAGTGCTGAGTGCTGATCTTGCAGAAAACAAAGAGGCTTTAGGTCTACAGTAAACATACTCACGATCTACACAGCCTATATCATCTAACATCTAAACAGGACACATTACATAATCATAATAAATATAATAAAAGAGATATAATTTCTACGATTTTCTATCTTTTACTATAAGAGGAAAATTGACAGTGTATAATTTGTATTGTTCACTGTACCAGATAATAGCAGCTAAAAAACGTTTAAATTAGCTAAATTAGTCCATCCAACACAAATTATGCAGTTAATAAAATTCCACTTGTCAATGTTTACTTCGCAAAAAATCTCCAACCGCTAAAAATAGATGTAACAAAACTGTAATAATTTTAATATTAATACAAAACCGAAGCCATTTACTTCAACGAGTTCCATAACAGGAACGGGTTGCATCACTTGACTGTATTTCTCACAAAGCGTCTTGCAAGTGATGCCGGGAGACTCAATTAGTGACATGGCGACTCCTTCTAGCATCATACGCAGCGCGTGACGGTTTACCATACCCTCAGGAGTCCGCCATGGACGAGACACCAGTCGAACTAGTCTATATGTGCTGAAAAGTGACACGGATCAAATAACACATCAAATTTAGATAAAAATAAGGCTATGTATTCAATGATTTAATATAAACTGTTACAATAGTAGAAACATTTTGTTCAAACAATAAATTCAATAAACAAGTAATTTAAAAATTAACTGAGGTGTATAAAAAAATGAATTAACAACAAAAAACAAGTAGTTAGTTTAGTATTAAATACAATTTAATAAGCGTCGACGTTTCAGTATAATAAGAAATTTTAATGATTTGACAGTATCAAAAAGTTTCGAGTTAAGCAGAAATTAAACTTTAAATGGCAAAAGAAAAATTACCAACTGGCATTCAGACAGAATTCATCAATATCCAACATTTATAATTATAATATTAATGATCCAAATCAAAGAAGAGTAAATATTATAATTAGACCTTCTCTTTGGCAATGTTTATAAAAATAACACAATTGAAATTCACAATAATGAGATCTTTGGACCTTATTGGAGGAGGTGCATTTCTATTCCCATCACCCGCCATCTCTGAAGCGCGTCTCTTGCGTTTGCTCGCTCTCACAGGACTAATGTGTTGAATCTCTGACATTTCTGCATCAGGAATAACGATAACTTCTTTCTCAGAGTTTTCTATCTGAGAATCAGTATATGATGCTTGCGGATATTTATCAACTTCTGCACTACAGCACAAACCAGACTGAACACTCGATAAATCGCCAGCGAAATCAACTTTATCGACTAAAGAAGTAATATTTAACACAAGTTCAGTAGAAGGTTTAGGTGCTGAATCATTGCCATCGTCATTATCACTGTCATTCTGTCCATCAAGCTGTGGCAGTGATTCACTCTTATTAGGTTTGAATTCTATTGAACCAATTGTTATAATCGATGAACAATCAGGTTTCATTTCCCTGCTGTCTGTATCAACCTCTGCAGTCTGCGGTAGATTTGTATTACACACATTTGCATTAGATACTTGGGTAGTTGTTTCGCGAGAAGCCACTCTCTTTCTCGGTCGCATGGGCGGCCGAGTGAATATTTCTTGTTCTTCATTTGGATCAAGACTAATAGAAAGTCCAGACAGTTGAGACAATCCGCCAGACACCAATGGCTGGTCCTGTTTGCTCCAGACAGGAGCATTACGCATAACACCAGCACTTTTATTTTGGGACGGATTACCAGGTGCTGTAAAACGAAATTTCTGATTTTCAGCTCGCGGTAAACACACATTACTTCGCGGAGATATAATCTGACTAGATGCTGCGATATTATTCAATGATGTCTGATGAGAAACTAATTGTGCTGCTGAGGGGTGAGCTGTACCAGGAGGTAGATGAATTCTAATTCTTGTTCCAGGGGCTAGGCCTGAGGAATGTTGAGATAGAATCTCTCGAATTTTCTGCTCAAGATCGTTAGGATCAGATCCTATGGGAAGATTGCCACATGGGATTCTTAAACGCAATGGTTGTGTTGAAAGAATTAGTGCCGGTGATTTTGCTGCAAGAGATCGAACTGATGTTATAGTAAAGGGCTTCTGGGGTGATGAATCTGAAACTTGGTATGGTGATGAAATTGATGAAGATAAAAGTGATGAAGATGCAAGTGATGGATGCATGAGTGGTGATTGCAATGGATGAGTAAGTGTAGTTATTGAAGTTATTTTAGAAGGAGATAGAGTTGTAATCATTGGATTATTTGATTTATTTTTAAAAGAGGGATTTTGATTATTTTGCATTTGATTAAAATCTCTAAATGACTTCATGGAATGTGGAGCACTAGAAATACTCAACATATCTTGATTATCATCAAAATCAGTTGGACTGCTTGGATCAAATTCATTACTAATCAAAGTATCTATATCTACATCAGATTGCAATAATTGTAACATTGACTGTTGATTAGATCCGATTGTAGAATTTGAAAAATTCAAGTTTGACGTTGTTGTAAATATATTTGTATCAAATACCTCAGTATTTCTAGTAGAACTAGTCTTATTAGTACTACTCACATTAGTGGCTGTCTTAGAAGCAGCATTATTTGAATATGTTGTAGTTGATCTATTCTTCGCAATAACTTTGATGGTCTTTTTATTTGATGTCAAGTTAGTCACTGAGTTGACTTGTTTGAACTGAGGCCAAGCAATGCTCTTATCTTTATCTTTATTCATCGTATTGACCCTATTCATTGCGCTTTTTTCATTTGACTTACTTACAGAAGATACCACAGATGGCGTAACCTGTTTGGGTTTGGATAGCTCCATCATGAGGCAAGCCAGTGGATCTTCATCCATCTTCTTCTTCTTATTCCCCTCAACCCAGTCATCATCTTCCATATCATCAAGTTCTAAGTTGTCCACTTGGTTCTGAAATAAATTGTCTTTCTGTTGATAATCTTTTTGAGTCTTTTCAATGACAACTTGGGGTGGATTTTGAACATTTTCTGTATGATCAATGACTGCATGAAGTGATGTTTTTATATCATCATTAACTTGAACCGGTCTTAGAGCATCTGTATCTGCAGCACTGTTGCTATTATTTTCTACAATACACGAGATAGCAGGAAAATCTACAATTTCAGATTTATCTGAACCAGAAAGTAAGGAAATTGGATTAATTTTAGGAGCAGATATTTCATCAGTTTGGGGAGAGACATCCACAGTAATTTGATCGCTGAGACTGCCGGGTTGACTTTTAAAGAAACCGGACAAAAGAATAACGGATGACTTTTCATCTTTAACTTCTGAGTTTTCGTTTGATTGTATCTCAATTGTATCAGAATCGATTTCAGTATGTGTAGACATTTTACTGGCTTCAATATTTACATCGTGTTCATCCTAGAAACAAATAATGCTTATAAAATGAATAATTAAACATTTAATGGACAAAAAAGTGCTTGTCATTCAAGAGCAAAACTAGTATATTCTATCGATATGATATGAGTTAATTGAGAAAGTAAACTAGATATATGTAATTGCTCAATATTATAAATTCAATCAGCAACAAATATCTGAATCATTATACGCTACATGTTTCAAGCCAGGTAAAAACACATTACTAGTTATAATTAATCTGCATTTAATAAATCATATAATATACCTCATCTTCACACATAGGCATACTGCGTCCTTTAAAATTCTTTGATATCTTAATCAACCAATCAGAACAATTATCCAATGAAACGTAACAAAATTCAGCAATTCCCACTCGAACAACCTAGAAATATAATAGAAAAATACATTACTAAATACCAATAACAAAGATTAAATAATATTAACAAAAAAAAACAATTGTAGGATTAAAACGGATAATCTATATAAACTTGATTTCAAATTAACTAAAAATGAGTAAGATTAGAATAAAATATAAATGTAAATAAACCACTATTATTGACTGAAAATATTCTTTCTTACTAGAAATGTTTCAATAAGTGCAGATAAATACTTGAGAAGAGAAGGCTCTGGTAATTCTAATTTCTTCTACAAACAAAAAAGAGACTATTATGAAACATATATTTATAAACTGACATCTGGTTTATTTCTAAAACAAGAAACTATCAAGACCACAATGTGTGTTATCCTATCCTAAAAAATTTACTGTAAATTCTTGAAGTTTTCATATTCAAAAGTGTATGAATTTTTTAATAACGTCTATCAATCTGTTACTCTAACCACCCTTTACTGTGTGCGCAATTTATAATAATTAAATCATTAAAACTCAAAAACAAACAACCTGAAAATATAACTGCCAGAAATTAAACATAAAACTATAAAAAGTTGTTAGCACAACTAACAAAGCCTACCTTAAGAAAAGTAACAGTTGCTCCAAGCTTGCCTGTATCCGCAACAACTTGATAAATTCTCTCAAATAAACTCGCATCACCACCATGATGAACCCTCAGCTTGCAAGTCTCAAGAGCTTGATCAATTTTTACCGATGCCGGTATAGTGGTACGAATACTTTTCAACAAAACATGGCAAGTTCTTGGATGAATCACAACATGTGTTCTATTCCAAGCCCTGATCTCATGACGAGCAACAGAATGCGAATCTAATTTAAATAAAAGAATTTTATTTCCAAATTTTAGTATTAATAAATTATATCGTAAACATTACAATTCGATACTCTATGTTACATCTTTGCAATAATGCACATTATAAGCATACAAGCTACTGATTTAATCAAACTATAATCTTAAAAATAAAATCGTCAAAATGAGATAATTATGATCAAGTTTAGACAATTCAAAAAGCAACAATAATAAACATTAATCTTACAACCAACATACCCCAAAACTTGCCGGAAATTTCCTCCCCAGTTTCTCTCATTACCGAACGTTTCAATCGCGCTTTAACCATGCACGCGTTAACAAAAACGTTATCCCCCGCGGCGAGCCAACGCACTGTCTTACCGTGCACATACTGACAGCGATACAAAGACAGTGTCGTACGAGATGATTGGCCGGGAAACATGGCTAAGCTAGCGCTGCTGTCTAACTGGCTGTCTTTGATTTCTAGAAATAAATACAAATATAATAAACAATATAATAAATCATAATAATAATTAATATAAATAATATAATAATAAATAATATAATAACAATAAATGTTGTATAGATGCTATTTTAATGTTAGACTTAATTTTAAATATCCGTAAAGTTCAAAATAATTAGAATAACTTATGCATTTGCTATTTTTACTAAACTTTAAATTTAATTACAAGTTTTAAATAAAATATAATAATTATCACAATGCTTACCATCTGATGCAGCATTTTTACTATCTAAACTCTCTATTCCACTCATTCGTTTACTGTCCAAAACTCGACTGTTTTCATCCTCATTGACCGTAGATTGATCGCATTCAACATTGACCGAACTATTCTCAATCATATTTCTCTCTTCTTCATCATCGGAATCATCAGCGCTGTCCCCTTGCTGCTGATGACCTTTTTTCGATGATTTCGATAAACTAGTGTGATCTACGACTACTACTTGTTCTGGGATAGTCGTCTCAAAAACCACCTACAAGTTATCAACTAGAGTAAGAATAAAATAGAAAAATATAGTTATTTTTACAACTATTTATTAAAATGATTGTTTGCAGATTGTCCTGTTTTTGATTGTATAAAATAACAGCATTAAAAACTGTAACACACAAAGCGTTTATAATATTAATATTAGAGCCAATAATTTTATAAATAAATAAAATTAAAACAGTCTATTAATCATAACAACCTAATACCCCCCTCCCCCCTTCTTTAAGAGCTCAAATTTGTCTACAAAGTAACAAGATTACAACAAACAATTTTCCAAAAGTTACAAATTAACTTGCAGTTTATCCACAAGTCAAGTTATTTAGCTCCAGTCAAATTTAATTTCAACTTAGATTTAAAAACAAATGCAGTAATTACAACGATGCTAATTAGAGAATGAAGATAACCTTTTGACACGAAAACAATGAGCAGCAGAGAACAGAATGAGTTTGTAAATTAGCCAGAACAAGGAAATCAGAACCAAACGAATCATGATTTCCATCTGGTGACAGTTGACGGAACAAGTTCCCTACATTCCAAAACATGGAACGAGGATAGACAGATTTGAACTTAAAACTGTATCTAAAAAATAAATAAAGAATTCTATATCAATTTGAAATAAATGCAAGTTAGAGAGCAGTGTAACAAACTAGATGCAATATTAAAAAGATGAAACTGTAGAACAGAGAATGCTGCTAAAATGCATAGCAAGTCATGAGATTTATCGGCAGTAACAGAGAACTGAATAACAAATACATAATTTACTCTTTTGCTGCATTAGAAAAAATATTCTTGTTCGTTATATCATTAGCAATGCAAAGCATATCCAAAATATGAGACAGTAAGCAGTAATAGATAAACTAAAACTGAATTAATCTTAATCAGATTTAAGTTCATAGCAATTAACTGAACGAAGCAGAAAAGTATTACTTTTGTGAAAGCTGATACATTCCGAGATTAGTTTCCACTGTGCTCTTACATCTCCTTCCCGCTCTCTAAAAACATCAATCGTATCATTTGAACATTTTGTTTAAAAATAAAGAAAAAGACCAAATATTTAAAAAATGTTTTATTCTAAATAAATTGATCAGAAGAAAACTTACTTTGACTTTAGTGATGATGAAATCTCGTTTAAGAGAATCTAGAACTGACTCTAGAATACACTCATTGTAAGATCTAAGAAGTTGATACAACTCATGAGATCTGCCTATTTTATCAGTCAGCACCAACACGCACTGAATCATAAAACAATTCATCATTACTGCAGCCAGAGTATATAATGTAGCATCTTAGTGTAATTTGCATGCTCGTCTATTTGATAAATATATCAAGAGTGAAAAATAAGTTCTTAAATCCAGCAATAATTCTATTTAAGAAAAATATGCGCTCAATAATATTTAAGAAATAACTTTACGTGATAACAATACTGTAAGCTTAGTTCAAAAAGTCGAAGCAATGAACAATTAACTTTAAACGCACTCTATCTAAACAAGACTGATTAATTATTTATTTTATTTAATTATTTATTTAATCTAATAAAACATAAACCGGAAGGAAATAAAATTTAAAAATCAGTTTTCATACATGGATAACATTATGCAGAACGGAATAGTGAATAGCTTCAATGGAATTCTGATCATAATCACCAGTTTTGAAGCACTGTGATTCACTGACTGAAGGCAAAGTAACGCTATATCGTGAAAATAATTCATCAGCATTTTCTGGCAATTCTGTCATGTTGCTTTTATTCTGATTATTCTCAAAGAATCTACAATAATAAAAACTCAATAAATATAAGCATTTATAACAAAAAAGAATGATAAAATAATATATATTTATGATTAAGAAACAAAGCGAAAGTTTCTCATTCTTGATTACACTAAGAATGCTAATTTAACGCTTAAACGGAAGCAACCTGAACTTGCTACGAATTTTGCTCAAACAAGCTACGAATGCCGCTTCATTTCCTTGTAAATCTGTTGCAACGTAGCGTTTACCCGTTTTAAATTCTGCAACCAGTTCCTAATAGAAAAACACAACTTTCAATTCTTGCATTCAAAAATCATACAAAATCTTAATTTAAAATCGAAATAAAAGGTTATTTTAACACACAGTGCTATATTTTATTTTGCATCATGCAAAATAAAATATATTATCTATAAACAAATATCAGCATTTCTTAATTACGAATAGACAAAATAGAATCATATACCGCTATTCGAAAGTAAATGCAATTAAAGTTTATAATCAGAATTATAATCAGAATTGCTTCGTAAAATTAACACCGTTCCCGAGCACTATTTCATATTTGTAAAGATTATTATATACAGTGTCATCATGTAATTATTTCCGTACAATATAGAACAGTTGAAAAAGCGTATAGTAAGTAATACCTTATCCTGTAGAGCCTCTGCTAAATGTATATTCACATTCTGTTTTGTTTGACCAAACTTCATAATATATAATATGCGTCTCTTACAGGCAGCTGATGTTTTATCCTTCGACACCTGTAGAAATGAATTAATTCTATCAAAAAAAAGTAGCAAAAATATCTGTAACTAATAAGTTAATTATTGTATATCGATAATGTAGATATAATCAAATGCTAGCCTACATGAAGTATAGAAAATGTGTTGAAAAACTTGATATTAATCAATACGTAAACTTTGTATTGATTGAAATTGATTGAATTATTGATTGATTGAAAAAGTACAAATTTTCTATTCTTTAATTATATAATTTTGAAAACACCCATTTCATTTCGTTAAAGGTACAAAAGACTACTTACTTCTCAAACAATGATTCAATTAAATAACATCAATATTAATCATACATAATTATGAATCAAACTGTATAAATATTTTGAAAAAAAACGAAAACTTTACAATAAAGAAATCAAATCAAACACGAGATAAACCACAGAGTAATATTAAATAATAAGTATTGACAATAGTAAGTTAAGTATAAGTATAGTAATAAGTACAGTAATAATAAGTATTTGCACACCGCTAGATTTTCATGCAGCACATCCCTAATAACCCGACCCTGAACTACTAACTTCCTGTCTGTTCCTTTCATAAAGATACTAGTCATGATACACAGCAAAAGCTGCAACAAAATCATAAATCAGTCTTTAGATATATATATACTACTTTGCGCTACATATTCTTGTTAAATATGATGATGACGATGACGATGACTATGACGATGACGATGACGACGATGATGATGATGATGATGATGATGATGATGATGATGATGATGATACCAAGCTGTCCTCAGCCTGTGTCCACCCTACTCTCACACCCCTCTGTCTCTCCAGAGCCTCCTGGTCCTTGGCATCGTGTTTAGTCCTCTTTCTGGGATGTTTCACTGTTTCTGAATCGTTGGCAGGAACCAAAGTTTTTCTCTCAGAACGTTTTCTCTTTCTCTGAACATCTGAGTGAAATGGAAACGATAGATTAATTTTTTTTTAAATAAATCAATTCAGCAAATTTATACAATTAAAAAGTAAATACACGATTGACTCTAGTTTTGTGACTAAATTCGCTCCCTTTTCACATTGACAATATAATCATTAGATAGATTAATTCATTAAAGAACAGTTAATTACAATATCTAGTTAAAAGTTTAATTAGTTAGTTAAGTATATCAACTTACTTCTATATCAGCTGTTTAGGTATTTTACACAAACATTACGAACTAACTCGTTTATAAATTTTTCTAAAAATCAAATACAATCTTCAATTATAACCTTTGGGTTTATGTTTTCCATTTTTTCCACCTTTCTGCGGAACATACTTCTTGTTTATGATCTTTACTTGTGGCTTCCCACTCGCTGTCTCCCCACTAGTGTCCGCAGGGGAATGGAAAGAAGTGGTAACGAGAGATTGCTTGTTTTTAGATGAAGAGCGATGTCGTTTTACTTTCATTTCAGGTTCTAAACGTAAATATATACATAGCTATATAATACAGGAAATAAAGATTATAAGACTGCAATTCATTTGACATTGTACTAACTCAAAAATAAACAATATTTCGATTGTATTTGAATTTAAATAGATAAAAAACTTTAAAAATAAAAATTCTTAGTACTTAGTGTTAATGACATATGATGAAAGAGTAAAAAATTCAAATCTTTATCGATGTATATGAATTCTCACCAGTATTTGAGTCACTGTGATTCACTTTGACTTCAGTCTCACAATTGTCATCATCGTCATTTATTAGAGATCGATGTCTACTTTCAACACTGATCAGTTTCTCTATTAGAATATCGTTCTTTGGAATCCAATTACGTATTCTATGGCTGCATTTAATGAATGAAATAAAAGAATTATAATGAATTTGAGTGACTTTGAAAAGAGTCAGATGAATCTTAAAGAGTAGTAATGACTCTAAAAGAAGTCATTTAAAAGTCATTGATTTACATCATTTATACTACTCTGCAATGTTAATAGATATAATATTATGACACAAACTTCTGCAAAACTATAGTATATAATATTGTCATATAAAATATACAAGTTAAGTTCACTTAAATAAAGTACAATACAAGTGATTTCAAATAACGTATTAATAAATCAAACATGCATTAAATAAGATACATTCAAAATTAGCAATAAAATTTCCATTAAAATACAATGAACAAATAACATAAAAAGTAACTAAAAATCTCAGTAACAAATCCTAACCCCCACATGCTAGTATCCAGACCTCCCGCTCCTAATCCATTTCCAGGAATAGTTCCATCATCGACTAATTCTTCTAAAGATTTTCCTCGAAGATTTTCCGCAAATCTTTTAGTTAAAACAGCACCGCTCTCACTGCAAGTCACTATGTTACCTGATTACAGTTTTATTGGCCAAATTACAGTTTTATTGCAAGATTGCTGACTAAAGAGGCTCTATCTCAATGAGAATTGATTATAAGTTAGGTTTGATAAGATTAAGTTTAACGTCCTGTATTACCATATTATAATGATGTTCCAGACGTAGCTGTCAATTTAAGCGTCTTACTAAAGGATGCAGCAAGTTGTAGAAATAATGAGCTATCCG
This sequence comes from Oconnorella tubifera, assembly GCA_034700105.1. Classification (NCBI taxonomy): domain Eukaryota; kingdom Metazoa; phylum Annelida; class Clitellata; order Enchytraeida; family Enchytraeidae; genus Oconnorella; species Oconnorella tubifera. Next base: position 4,369 of record JAQIXG010002678.1, on the reverse strand, counting down.
GGATTCAAACCTGTACCTATCGCATCCGAGTCCAGTGCTCTAACCACTTCTCTAACGAGCTCATTAAAATATATATTCGTTGATCAAGATTCACGATAATGTAAATGTTGATCAATTAAAAGTAAACGTTGATCGAAGTAAATATTGTATAAGTAAATAAAGTAAAAAATAATATAAGTAAATAAAGTAAATATTGATCAAATTAAAACTGACATCATCAAATAAACATTTAAAGTGAATTACGATATTAAATATTTATCATCAAAGAGCAACTTAACAGCATCTTAAGATTCTTACCAATGGGAGTGTTCAAACATACAAGCCTAAGATTATCCCAGTAATTCCTTACGTCTGTATAAGACATAAAATTATATGACATTTCCGGTCTTGTTTCCCCTTCAGGAACATCTACAGTCGTATCTTTTATTGTAGCTTTACGATGAACGTAAAAAGTTACCTATGAGAAACAAAACAACAAATTGTAATAATTAAATTTATAAAAAAATACATTTAATCATCCAGTGGAAAGATAATTTACAATAAATTGAAATAAATGAGTTTAGAGAAATAGTGCTTATATAAATTCAATCGCACAATGTCATAAAAAGACTCAGGCTCTTTAGAGAAATAGTTAGAGCACTGGACCAGACGTGACAGGTCCAGGTTAAAATCCTGGATAGCTCACTGTTTCTCCAACAAGCTGCACCCTTTTGTAAAATGTGAAACATCATTAAAATAATATAAAACATGATGTTAAACTTAAATTTAACAATTAGGTAGAATTATTAATTTAATCTACGAAAATGTACCTATATTAAACATCGCATAAATATATAGTTTTTAAATGTTATAGATATAACTACTAATTCTTTAACAAGCACCAAATTCTTTCCATTTTTAAATAAAATTCAGCGGCTAACCTGTTGAACGTCTACATAATCTACTTTGGCGATAGACAGCAATCCCAAACGAACGAGATTTTTACACGCCTCATAAAATAAATGAATTCTTCGCCTTTGATGCATTAGCTTATTGTAGACGGTTACTGGTAATTGTGATAGCAAAGTAAAACGTCCTTCCGGGTCTTTCAGTAATGTTTCTAATTCTTCTATCTGAGTACAAGCAATCGTTTAAGATAATTCATTGTCAAAAAAATCTTAATAGAATTTTTGTCTTAATTAAATTCATCAAATAATTGATTCTAAACAATTTCTCAATAAATTGGTTGTTGAATATCTCTTGAATAAATATTTGTCTAGAAATTCAAAGAATCACGATGGAAAATTAAACATATCATATGAATCATGATAATTTATGATTATGATTTATGATAATGATCTATTATGATTATTTCAATGCTAAGAAACTTCTCTAAGTAAATAAAAGACGCATTTGACTTAAATTTTCCCCTCCCTGTATAATATAAAAATATAAAAAAATCAGAAAAAGATTGCAAGCATTACGATGATAATGATTACAATGATAATAAAGATCAAAATGTATGATGATCGCATGATAATGATGATCAAAAACAAAACGTATGATAACGATGATCAAAACATATAAATAAAACAAAGCAAATAAATATAATTAAATTACCTGACTACTTAAACTGATAAACTGAAAAAATAAACAAAGTGGTAACGCTTGAAAAGCGTCTCCAAGATTGAAACAACCTTCGGCAAACTCTGCAAGAAATAATTGAACAAAACAAAGAATACAAGAGAATACTTATTAAATATACTGTATATGTGATGTAAAAATAACAAACAAATACTTATGTTACACAAAATACTTCAATCGTATCATTTGAAAATTTGTGTATGTATTATGAAAATAACTTATGTAATCTATATTATAAGATATCAAATATACTTTCACAATTACAATTTGTTAATCAAATTTTAAAAGTTATTAATTATAAACCTAAATATTAATTATTCATCAAAGATATCTATAAACAAGCCGTGGCAAAATAATCCAATATAAATTACCACTCACTGTGTTTTTCAAACGTCGGTACATATTGCTGCCATGTTAAATTGTCTTCATCTATCTCGTACATATCGATTGCATCATCTTTAGTTGCTTCATTATCGCAGCCAATGGCGTTAGTCCGTGTGGTGATGTCTTTGAGTGATTTACCGTAGATGAGATACCATAGGAACTTGTGTAAGACAGAGAATCTTGCCATTCGCGGTAGAAAACCAAACAATTTGTAATTTGTCTAAACGTAAAGATATAAACGTAAATGTATAAATATATATATCTATATATATATATATATATATATACATATTTTAATAATTCTGAAATAAATTAATAATATACATATATGAATAAATTCTATATGAATAAAATGCTTGATATTATCAATTTATAAAACAATATCAATATATATATAACTTCATAAAAGTGAATAAATAACCAACTTACGCGAGTGTTAAATGTCGGCTGCGTTTCCTTAGCTTGCTCCAACTGAAAATATTAAAAATATTCTCTTTAGTTAGATTTATTTAAATGCATTTTAATTTAATTTCACTATGAAAATATTCATATTTCAATCTAAAATTTTCAATTGATTCGTGTAATTTGATAGAATAAAATGAGTTTACAATTAGTGTATGTACAAACAAAAGGTAAATCTTACCATAGAGTCATCAGGCTCCACCTTAATCGTAACACTGGATATATCCTTCTGATAGAAGACAAAAATATCACTAAATGATTAAAAGCAGATCACAAGTGTTTACAAGTAATAAATCCTCAAAATACGATGACCCTAATTATAATATAAATTAAAATCAGATAATTAACTACAGTAATTACAGTATTAAGACTAGAAAAACAAACTATACCGATTCAATGTAAAATAAGTCATTTCATTGACAATTCATAACAATTTTAAATCAAGTTAATAAAAGAATGGATCTTATGAAGTAATGCGCAATCTTATAAAAGATATCTCAAGACATTTCAAAGACAATATAAGTTGGAATTAATTGATAAAACGATAAAATAAAAAACTAGTATTTAATAAACTTACTGGATTTTCAGATTTCGATATATTTACATTCTTCCACAAGCTCTGCGTAGCTGAATTGAACATAATTTCAAACGCAGGATCTTCTTCAGTCACACTCGGATGACAGTAAAACTTTATCTAAAATCAACACAACTTAAAACAATAATTAATATTATTATAAATATTTTTAAAAATTTACTTCAAGTATAAATGGTGCTTTTATTAAAGCATAAAATTAATAAACAATTAATACATATTATATTAATTTGTTGTCAATACTCTTCAGCCAATAGTGCAAGACAACACAGTAGTATAAAAAGGTAGTACAAGTTAATAATAAAAAAAAATAAAAAAAGTAGTATAAAAATAAGTTTAATAAACAAAAACCTCTTTTTCTTCTCCGTCTTTTACAAAAATCGTTTTCTTGATGCATGTCATCAGTTTTCTAGCACAGAGAACATTAAAGAGAGCAATCAAAGTTTTCCTATCAATGTATACATCCTCTTGCTGGCGAATCAACTACAGAAAAAAGCAAATTAAATTGAAAAATAAATTATATTAAGTTTCCGTTCTTTAAGAAGTTGTAGTTATTAACAATGCAAAATTCATTATTTTAAATATTATCATGTTATGATAATATAAATTCCTTCTGTTAAAAAAATTCATATAAACTTCAAGCGCAGTAGTTATCAAAACAAAGTTTCGATACCAAATAACAAAAACTCCAAAGATTGCAAGAAATAGATAACAAACAAAATGATTTCATTTATCACACTTCAATGTCATTTTAAAGGCATTCTAATTTGCAGTTACTTTCTTGATCATTTCAATATCATTAAGAAACTCAGTTTCAAATATCTACAATCTTGAATTATAATTCTTTCAAAATTCAAATAAAAATGATTTAATTAAAATAGAAGAAAACACGAGTATACCTTGAGTATAGAAAAAGTGTTGTAGAAAACTTTATTTTCATTCAGCCAGTTCAGAACGATATCAATACGAGATAAATTTCTTGCAGAAGATCTCACTGAAAATAATAATTTTTTCACAATTTCATAATCTGTTTCATTATTTAAAAATATATTTTGTTTTGTAATTACATCACAATATTACTAGATTATCTTACTAGATTAATCTTATACAAATTCTGTTCGCGAACATTCACAACGGCATAGAGAAATCAACCCTGACTAGTAATTCTTAGGGTTAAGGTTGTTGTTAGAATTCAAAATTCAACACTATTCAAAATTCAAAACACGAAATGGGACACTTAGCTATCACTGAAATATAAACTATACTCGTAACTAAAATATACAAAAAACTAAAATACTACGGAAATTC
>JAQIXG010002677.1:0-16958 GCA_034700105.1 Oconnorella tubifera | reverse complement strand
TGCTATTTGTAATCGGTATGGGTTTTCTTATTTGAATGCAAAGGTTAATTTTAAGAAAAGTATGTTTTCCTATTTTGAGTCGACTATATTCTAATTTTTGTTTATGATATTTGACTGTTTTGAACATTAGTTTGATTTCTGATTGTTTTATATTCCTAATTGAATTGATGCGGCACTATATTGCCTATTTATATCTATTTATTTATTTTTCACTTTATTATGTTTGTACTGCTTTTGAGCGAATAAAAGATATATATATATATATATAAATAATATTTAAAACCCTGCTCGGCTATATTTCTAATTTTTATTTGTGATTTTTGACCGTTTTGAACATTAGTTTGAGTTCGGATCGTTTTATACTTCTAGTTGTATTGATGCAGCACTATATTGCCTATTTATATTTATGTTTTGAACATTAGTTTGATTTCTGATTGTTTTATATTCCTAATTGTATTGATGCAGCACTATATTGCCTATTTATATTTATTTATTTTTCACTTTATTATGTTTGTACTGCTTTTGAGCGAATAAAAGATATATATATATCCTATAAGCAATGGAATATGCCATTTTTGATCTAAAATATTTTAAAAATCTGTTGGCTTTTAAATACACACACTCATGTATTCACAACACACACACATGCACGCACGCTCACTCAAATGTACAAATACATATACGCAATCACACACTGACACACAGATTTTAGAAGCTTGATGATATTAATTATTGTTGCAGATAATTATAAGTTTCAATTTATTTTGAGTAAAAATATATACACAGTTGCAAATATTGATGAATAAAGTAAATTCTGTTGCATGTGAATTATTACTTAATCCAAGTGAAATTGCTATCATTAATTATAATTATTTTATGCATTTACTGATAATCATTAATAAAACAGTAGAAACTGATGCAATGTTTTTCCATTTTACAAATGTCATTGTTTTGATTTTTTGTTTTCACTAATTTAACATTACAAAACGTTTCATAAATTAATTTAAGTATACTATAATTGTAAATTACAGGAAAATGAAAAAGCTCTAATTTATTGGGAATTGCGCAAAAATTTGTTTAATCAGATGAAGACAGTTATAAACAATACAAGTAAGTTTAGTTTTATTGAATAAAAATTCGCTCCATTTGTAAATAATGAAAAAAATCAATGAAAAAAATCAATATTAGTAACTTTGTTCAACAATTATTATAGTGTTATAATTTTGATTCTTAGTCAAAGAGAACCATTGCTAACCACTTCAAAGACTGCAGTTTAACATTTTCATAGAGAATTTTTGTATGAAAAATGTTTAATTGCAGAATTTAAAATGTTTATCCAAATGAAAAAAATAAAAAAATCAATCTCTATAAAATGCCTCTATTTTATTTTAGATTTAGATGCCAAAGACATTTAAAACAATAACTATGAGAATAATGTCTAATTAGATGAATAATAATGAAAATTTAAAGCTACGATAATAAATAAATATATTATGCATCTCACTCTAATATGAAAATAAGTGAGTATATTAAAATAAAGACTAGAATACTACAAAAAGTATTATTGCATAGATATACACTTAGTAATTATATATTAGTAATAATAATTATAAGTAATTATAGTAAATAATAATAGTAATTGGTCCGAAGTGATAAATAAAAGCATATCTATTTCATTTGAGTAAATAATAAATCCAAGTGAAACTTCTATAATTAATTATAATTATGAAATGCATTTGCTTATAATTATCATTAACCTTGGCTTAATGATAATTTGTTACTGGTACTAAATTAGCTGCAATCATCATACTGTCATTTTGTTCATTTAATGTTTATTAACATTAATCTAGTGTTGTTAACTATTATTGTATTCATAATTACAATAATATAGGAGGACATTAGTAATTACAATAATGATAATAATAACTGTAATTTTTTTCATTATTTGCTAAATGAAAGATTAAATTTGTTAAAATACCGTACAGGTAAGCCAGAAAGTCCTGATTCTATTCAACTATGTGTTTCCAGTAATACATCTATTCTTGTTACATTCTATGAGCCCTATCATTGTCTCGATGGAATTGCAACGAGATATAAAGGTGTCGTTTTCTACTTTATAAAGCTTCTCAGTTAGTTTTTACAGTAGCATTAAGTGCAATATCAGAAAAAAAACTGCTTAGTAGTTGTATACATGCAATCAGTGCATTCATCTAATTTACAACAATGCAATCTACAGTTTATGTGATCATATTGAAAAATAACGCAATTTAGAAACAATAATTACACTGGTTTAGTATAATATAGAGCTGTCAATTTTTAGTTAATTTTACGGTGACATCAAAGTTTGTGATGTTGAATTTTTGCATCTTGATATCTATTTCTTGTTTAATGAAACAGTAAAAATCACTTTGTTATAGTTAATATGGGAATCGAACCGTAAGAGTCTACGATTCAAAAAATTAGTATAAACTATCTATAAATAAGTTATAGATCTAATGTAAAATATTACATAATACTTCTGGTTGTCTTCGATACAAAGGTTCTCATTTTACATGAATTATATATACCATGTGGTTTCATACGACTAGTAAAGCTACATATGATGAATATTATAAAGAATAAAGTTCCTTTATTATTATGCTATTCTTTAATTGATTCTATTAAGCTACCCTTATGGCGATTTAAAAATGTACAATAATAAAAATATATAAATGCTGTACTGTTTTTTAGTTGAATGGAGCAATTCCAGTGACTTTGAATCAATACTAGGACAACAGATTCTAGATGATCCTGATTTGAGTGATAGTAAGGAAGACGATAGATTCTTTTACAAATATGAAATACCAGATCTCTGTCAGGGACTGAGTTGTTATGTCAGGGTCAGTTCTGGAAACTTCAAGGGATTTGGACTCCCGGCCCCTTCACTGCCTCCCTTTGGTGTTCCATCAAGTAAATTTTTATTTGTTTGTTACTCAAGAATAAAATGATATATATAAAATTTAATTGCATAAATTAGAAGATGTATATAATTAACTCCATTGAAACATCAAATGTTTGCTTTTCAGTACTTTATTATAATATAATAAACCAATTTTTTTTTAATGTTGGTTAAAGTTGACAATATTATATATATTGTTGGCTTGCCAGTTATTCTTGACACAAAAAGGTACACTCTTAAAATATGTTTTTTGATTTATGCTAATGTGTGTTTGAAAGTTTCATTAATTTCTTAAAAAATGTAGCTGAATATAACTGTGTTTTAGAAATATGTCCTGCACACAAATTTTTTTAACTTATGTATGTTTGCAAATTGTTATTTTTCGAATTATACATAAATAAATCATATGTATATCTTAAAAATATGAAAGGAAGCCTATAATACGTTTTTATTAATATAATTTTAGATAGAATATTTTTGTTAATGTTTTCTTTAATGTGTGCAATAAATAAACATCATATTTCTGAGTATATGAATGTAATGTATTTGATGCATGTTATAGATTGGAAAGAATTAGAAGACTTTAAACCACGATGGGACGGAAAGCTTGAACTTCTCGACAGATTATTCAAGAACATTAAAGAATTTCGTCCTCCTAATGCTCCGGAAATAAAAGGCAAGATCCTAGAATAAGATTCTAATTTGAAAATCCTGATCATTATAAAATGTTAATGATAAAATATTTTAATATAATGTATGGTGAAATTATTGTTTAATCTATCACAGTTTTTAAATAGAGTAGCAATTGAATCGAATCATAATAGATAAAATTAATCAAATATTTGCAAGGTCTATATAAAATTAATAGAGGCAGATTGCGCGCTAAACCGTTATGAGATATAACGTTATATAAATTAATGTGATTCATTTCATTGCATTTTTTGCATGTATCGATTTTCAAGGGTATGATGATAATTAAAGCTAATAATACTGCAATAATTCTTCATCTTTATTCAGTACGACTGATTAATTAACATATTAGTTAGGCTAAATTTAAGTATTTGAAGATCCATATGCCCTATACCATAAAAAAAGCCTTATACTGTTTTCACATGGTAACATTGTAGTAAATGATTTACTTTATTTAAATAGACTTGTCTTTACTTGATCTTAGTGATTTATACAAAATCAAGATGCATGTTTCAGAATATGCCTTTAAACATATTTTAAATTTTCTTCCAATCAGATGAAAGTACATCAAACACACCCAATGTACCAACAAGAAAGTTAACAGTCAAAAAAAGCTTGAAATACATCTTCTCTGCTTCACCAAAATTTCAGAAGACATTAAAAAGGTATTTATTCCTTTGTTATATTAACTTCTTGCAGCAAGATTGTTCTTGATAACAATTTTTTCTTATGTTTTAAATTTTTACTGAATGTATTTATAATCATTTTTGTATACCAAATTGCATAAAGGTAATGCATGATATACATCTTTCTATTTGAATTGATAAGCTGATGGCAACATGAAATTTATTTGAAATGAAATTTAATTAAAATTTAAACGGAATGCTCTATAGGTCAATGACGTCTATAGCGGGTCAATGACCTCTATAGCGGGTCAATGGTAGTGGGTCAATGACCTCTGTAGCGGGTCAATAACCTCATTAGCGGATCAATTATCTCTTTAGCGGATCAATGACCTCTTTAGTGGGTCATTGATCTGTATATCGGGTCAATGACCTCTATAGAGGGTCACTGACTTATAGAGCGGGTTAATAACCTTTGTAGCGGGTCAATGGTAGCGGGTTAATGACCTCTGTAGGGGTCAATGACCTCTCTGGCGGGTCAATGACCCCTGTAGCGGGTCAATGACCTATATAGCGGGACAATGACCTCTGTAGCCAGTCAATGACTTTTATAGCGAGTCAGTGACCTCTATAGTGGGTCCATGACCTCTACATCTGGTCAATGACCTCTATATCGGGTCAATGACCTCTATGGCAGGTCAATGACATCTATGGCGGGTTAATGATCTTTATTGTGGGTCAATGACCTGTATAGCGAGTCAATGACCTCTGTAACGGGCCAATGGCCTCTATAGCGGGTCAGTCACCTCTGTAGCGGGTCAATGACTTTTGTAGCAGGTCAATAGCCTCTATAGAGGCTCAATTACCTCTATAGTTGGTCAATGATCTATAGAGCGGGTCAATGATCTCTATAGAGGATCAATGACTTTTGTAGAGGGTCAATGACTTCTGTAACGGGTCAATGACCTCTGTGGCGGGTCAGTGACCTCTGTAGCTTTCAATGACATTATATATATATATTTAAAAGAAATTTTCTTAAAGTTAACGCTACATTGCTTATGTATACATTTTAGAAATTGAGATAATTTTTCTATAATTAATAATTAATAATTGATAATTTTTTTGCAAACATTTATTCAAAATTCATATTAAAATTTGATTGAATTCGCAGGGGTATACACTTGGCTGCTCTCATTTGTTGTGAAGATAGAGTTCTTATTACAAGTGAAGATACCATACCAGTTGTTGAAGTCAATGAAGATTTCTCACAAAATTCACTTTTAACTGATTACTATTGGCTCATAAAGGTAGTTTAAATTTGACTAGAAGTTTAGATAATATTGATCATTTTTTTTATTTTCTATTAATATCTTAGAGATAATAACAGACAAATTGGATATTTGTCTGTTATTATCTCTAAGACATTAATATTAAACAGAACAGTGAGATTATATTTATCATTTATATCCTACCGTTTCACTGTGATCAGATGTTAAGGTATAGCATCATTATTATAATACTTTCAAATATCACTTTTATATAAATTACTTGAAATTTAACTATTTTTTCTTGAATGCAATTCATTTTTGTCGGATTTTTAATTTATTAGCATGTTTTACAGAATTAACAACACTCATTTTGTGCTTTACACATTCTCAGTTGAAATAGCATTATTTGTATTATAATATAAAAACTGATGAAGTTTTGAAATGACTAAACAATTAAATAATTAAAATAAGTTTTTGAATGAATGTTAGGTTGCCTGTACTTGGAAAGATATAAAATCTCTGCGATTAGATTTAGAAAAGAGTTGTAGTCCTGGGTCCATGCAGTTTAGATGGAGACTCCTTCAGGCCGTATCTTATCTTCAGGTTTGTGACTTGGTCAAATCAGAATTACAAATAATTTCTGCTAAATCTTTTGCGTTTTATACATTTTTTGGATGCTGAATGAAAAATGTGAACAGAAAGTAATAATAATTTATTACTGTTTTGAGTTAACCTACCTGTTTAGCATGCGTTTGAATAAGAATAATTGCAGAAGAATAAACTGCATCTAATTGATATATTTACTTTAGAATTTGCTACTTATTGTGACAAATCTCTTATTGCAAATTGCTTAAAACTAATTGCTATCATTTTATTTATAAGTCACAAGCCTATATATAAACTTCTGTGATTATTGAATGCGTGTTTGTATTATATTTTTTGCTAGACTGCGATTGGGCTGCAAGATTTAGGTCAGTTCCATCATCAACCAATCAGAGACAACATGGGCGGTATCGTACTGACCACTGTCCATTACTTGACCAGCACAAAGATGATAGCAACAAGTCAACACGTCAGATGGACACCACTCAGTAAGGTTCAGCGGAGGTCTGCCAGTGATGGAGGGCTTGGATCTGAATCTTCTGCCCTTGACTTTATTCTTGATTCCGCAAATGTGAGGATGATAAACGAGAAACGATTATTGAAGAGAGGAAATATATAATTTTAAAGAAATGTAACTGCATTTATTGATGTTGTGATTGGTATTTTTAAGGATTAAATATACTGTGTTATGCCTTGTTTATAAAGAAAAATTAAATCATATTTAGATTTTTTTTATAATTAGTATTTCAATTATTGCAGCTGATTATTCGAGAAATTATTATTTTATTTCGTGTTTAATTAAGTTTATTTTTTAAATTTTTTAAATTGCTTATAAAGTTACCTTTTTGACTAAGTTATCTCATTTTCACTGTGTGGTTATTTCTTGATGCACCCTGTAGACAATAATTTTGATTTTTAAAGGAGCTAATCAATTATCATCGAGTCAGCAGTCGGCCAATAGAAAGTGGACTTTATGTCGGGTATCTCAAACTTCACAGCTCAGTTGACTTAATTCAAATAATGACTCCGCTGAGTGCACCCAATGTACTTCCCCATACAAAGATTAGAGAGTGTCCCAATGTTACCAGGTTTGCGCATTTACTTCTATAAGGGTACATGTTCTAGATCAACGTAGCTTTAATACCTTGATCTAGAATCTTTGTTGATATTAATAAAAATTAGTAGCTTTAATACGAGTCAATATTAATATTTGTGCAGTTATAGTTTGCGTTAAAAAGAAGCAATCGTTAATAAATTTGAACTTGCATTGATGTTAATGAAAAGGGTTGACGGAAGTTTTGATATTCTTCTTTAATAAATTGAAACTTAGGATGTGTCTTGCTTCTAGACTTTTCTCATTGAAAATAAGAATAAAATTTTGATATCTGGAGAAAAAATATCAGATTTAAATTCAATTGACGTTAATCATTTCAATATATAAATTGACTCTTTAATTTATTGTCATAAATAATTATTAGGCCATAATTATTATAAATTCTATTATTGTAGAGACGAATGGGCGTGGCTAAAAAGTCTTGGCTGTAATCAGACTTCAAACAATACTGACAATCCTACTAATATTCCGAGAGATTTTCAAAACACTCTTGCTGTTGCCTGCATGCGTCTTCTTCATGATCTTGGTAAGATAAGCTTGATTTAAATTTTTCAACAATTGCTATTATTTTTTTAATATGACATTATTGTTTTAACAATATTTTCCCTCATTTCCTATATTATATATCGAAATTTTATTCCTGTAATTTCTAAGTTTGTTAAATTCCTGTTAAAGAAATTGTCCCTTGAATTTAAATGAATGATAGCAACTTTTAAAAAATAATTGACTGCAACTTAGTAACTGATTTCTCAGTAATAGATTTACTGAAAAATTTAGTCAAATGACTGATTACTATCTTTCTAGAAGTAATCACTGATAACAATTACATTTTTCAAACTATACAGTTTTTACATTTTCATTTAGAAGTCAACAAGATTATTGTCAAATGTTATAATTAATTGTTTTAGCTATCAATAAATAACTTTAAAAATTCAATAGCTACTGAATAAAGAATCCTGCTACAGAGGGCAGCAATTTAATGAAACATTAAAAACCATATGATTCGAACTGAAGACCTCCTATTTATTAATCCAATGCTTTAACCACTTCATTTCTATCTTCATATTTAATGCGTTATATTCTACAGGCATAAACGACACAGAGTTTACGAATTATCGCCTATACGATATTGAAGTGATTGAAATTAGTGCTGATGTGTCTTTCATTCTCATCGTACCTAAGCTTCATAATCTCTGCGCTCTTCCTGGTCACACAGAAGAGGTCAATCCTGGATGCATAATGATTCCTGTGCAAGTCTTTGAAATGTGTATGTCTTTTTTCATTTTTATAATTGTGGGAAGAATGAATTCCATTAAAATTTGATTTAAGGCAGTCAAAAAAATGTTGACTTTAAAGGGAAAATAGTTGTACTCAAATTTATAAATTCATCTCTAAGAAGGAACCAACACTGACCTTAACCCTAACCATATTGTTCCCACCCCACCCGGTTTTGAAACTATTGCCAAATTATATGCTTACAATTGGATAAAAACCATAGACATTTGAAATACTTTATTATTTGAGCTTTATTAAACTAATTTAGAAATATTTTCCTTTAACATTATGTTTGCATATTGCAGTACATATGAGAACTTATCAGTACGACTTTATCAGCCGATATTCTAGACTTTCTTCCATTCTAGAAATTGATCTCCATCTCGCACAACAAGCTCATAGACAGGTACCTTATATACACGAATGATCCAGGATTAAATTTAGATTTGTACTTTTTATTATTATTTTAGTCATTGCAAAAGTTTGTTTTTCTAAATATGCGAGATAAAGAAGCAGAATAAAAATCGTAATTTACAATTTGTCGAGTTTTCAAGATCATATATGTAAATACAAAAGAAAAAATTCTCAAGTACCGTATCTTAGATCTATTAGAGACTTATATCTGTTAAAATTAATCAAATAAATTTATAATTACAGTTAAAGTTCTAATTACTTCCATCATTATTCCTAAATAAATATACCTAAATGCTATCAACTGATCTTCTCAACCGTAATAAATCAATATTTACCTGTAGTTAAATTGAGTTAGATTTTTAAATTTAAATATGATTTTGTAGTCTTAGGTTTCTTAAATTTATTTTTTTTAAATTGTTTCTATTATAATTATAATCAAGTCCTAAAATCGGTTATTTTCTTTTATTTCTTCCAAAAGGCTTTTTCCTCAGAAGAGCTCCACCTTGCTCGAGGTAGACTTCACCAGCTCGCTGAGTTCCAGCACAATCTTGATGACACCTGGCGTGCCATGCGCTGGACTATGGACGTCATTACTTACTCCAGAGATCGCAACGTCCGCGGTGGAATTCCAATCAATTCCGTACTCATTCGTAACTATTCCGTGGAAAAATCCGCGATTTTTGATGAATCTCAAGTATCGTCTTGTTGTGACCAGAAGAAGTGGAATACCTTGCACTGTGGTGGAGAAATGGAACATTTTGAAGACGGAGGAAGTCAGATGGGATCTGATGTCATTCGGTTATACGTTGAAATTTCACAAAATTCTCCAAATTCTTGTATGAAATGCGACAATATGCATGTAAATTCTGAAGATTATTTTGTAAAAGACAATTGCGAAGATAACGTACTATGTAACGAGTGTATAGATCTAAATTCTAGGCGCGTGTATAGTGAAAATGATATTAGTTTCCGTGATATTAGTAAAGAATCCGGTTATCAGGAGTTAAATGATACCTACAACAGTGACATAAACGTTGAAGATAATGAAATTACTTGTGATAAAATTGAAGTATCCGTTAAAGACGTGCAACTATCAGTTACAGTAAATGATGACACCGATCCTTATCAGTTTGGTAAATTGACCATCTGTAGAGAAAGTCATTTTCCAGTTTATCATAAAGTTTGCGATCATAACTTTAGCAAAAACTTAGAATCGGTTTCGAAAATTCTTTCATTTATTGAGATTAATGTCGGTGAGTTTTCTGACGCAAGTACAGTTCAAGATGCAATCGAAAATGCATTGAAACAACTGAATAACTCAGAAAATCCATCGTATAAAGATGAATTAGTAAATGTCGAATGTTTTTGTGTTGTACTAGAAGTTGATAATCACGATGTTATACTGAACGATGACTGTCCTATATTGTTAGCATGGAAAAAAGCTTTGAATGGAAGATTAATTTTACGAAGAAGATTGGATGAACAAGAAAAAGGCACATCTAGTTCTAGACACTGGGATAATAGGTAATTTGATGTCAGGAAACGTGGACTCAATTTCTGTTGAAAATTTAGTCAAATTTGCATTGTATAGCTAAGAACATATTGAAATGTTTCATTTCCGAGCGATTGCATTTATGACTCTACTCCTAATTGCCATGATTAAAACTGCAATAATGTGATGTTTATTTAAAATATGTTATATTATGTTAAAATAGTATAATATTTCATCTGAAAGTGTAGAAATACTGAACTGGATTTTTTGTCTTACAATTTTGACTAAATTATTGTTAGTTAATGTTCTTGAAAACTATTAATGAACAAACTATATATAAAAGTAATGTAACTATATAATAAGAAGTTGATAGGTTTTTTTTTTCAGCGGTTGTGTAGTATTGAACTAAGGAGTATTGAACAAATTAAATATTGTACGTGTAGACTTAATAAAAAGTAATTAAACATCTATTTTTGAATCTTATAAATGAAAATTTAGTAATTATATAAAGTCTTTAAAGACCAGTTACATTTATCGAAATTTTAAATGTATTGTTAACATCTAATTCCTATTGTTATTGATTCAACAGCTGATCATTATAATATTATTGCCATCTAAATATTTATTAAATATATAATCCATTTCTGATTTTATTCTTTAATTTAGTTAAACTAGAGTTGTATTTTATATACACATTTTATATCTTAAAAATGATCTAAGCTTAAAGCTAATGTGTGATTGAGTCTAAGAATTGAACATAAATAAACACAAAAAACTGATTTAAAAAAGAGATAACTAAAGTCATTCTACTGCTATTAAGTACTACTCTATTGTATCATTATATGAATTAATATCCCCGGCTTAATAACTCACAAAAACAAAAAGCTAGACATTTTAAACAAGTTTATTACACATAAGAATTATAATCGGCTAAAGATTTGCATTTCTATTATTAATATAAAGTACAAATATATTAAATAAAGCAACGAATAAATCAGAGTCGGCAAGTCATAATGATAGCTGTTATACAATACACGTATTATTTTACATGCGAATGCTACTCCAAAATAGTTTCATTTTCTGCACACACACCATCACCTACATAATAATACTCTACGTTTCTACACAAAGGACTAGTGATGCACCGAATAATCAGTCGATAACCTACGCAATACAATCTTTATTATCATTATTGTTATTACATAATTATTATGGTTATTACAACAAGTCGATTACTATCAACGTATCGTGGGGGTAAACTACACAAACACACATTTAATACAGTATAAAAAGACATTGTAAGAAAAACGGAAGCAAAACGTAGATCGCGATTGTAATTAGTTGTTAATCAGCAAAGTTGATCGAAAGATGCATCGATAAAAATTAATCTACGATTAATGCGGTTGATTAACATGATCAACCAGAGGTAATGGCGTAATCGGATTATGTGTAATATGCAAGTTTCTCTCTAAAATATTAGACAACCGCACTTATAGAATGAATATTTTCCTATCTTGCTCATATTAAATAGAATTGGGACAGAATTCGAAGAAAGCAATAAAGCAATAAGCAATATATTGCCCGTTTAACGCATTGTAATTTTAACACTAATATTCTTAAAATATTGCATTTACTGCCAATTTGACAGTAAATGCAAGTATCACAATTTTAATTTAACTAGTACTAAAAGTAGAATATTTTATCGTACTTTATACAAGAAATTTTAACCTGAATTTTTTATACAAACCAAGAATGAACGCCTTTTAAACAATAGCAGCCAAAAGTACATGAAAAAATACTGTTGAAATTCTTAGAGAGAAAGCTTCAATTTAAGAATAAGTTTTTAATAATATTATCTTTCACATAATTCGTTTACCACGATCTCATATAACGCAATTCTTTAAAATATGAACTGTTGATAGCACACGAGAATACAATAACGATAAAATGATTTAAAATAAAGAAGCTAATATCATGAAAGCTAGTATTATGAAATAATACTAAATAGATTCGGATTAACATAAATCACTTCTCATGTCGCTTCAACGCTGCTGAATTAAAAATACATTTTTGAGGCGTCAAACTTAAGCTAGCTAAAACTGTCATCAGGCACATTTGAAGCAAAACATTTTCGTGGAAAATTCAAAATGAAATGAAAACTCGAGATATTGCTGCAAAAAACGGCACTGGTCAATGATAACGCTAAATGCGAGCGACATTATCGCTGCAATACATGAAAATGAATCAAAATAGAAACGAAATACTAAAGTACACAACGGTATGTGAACGATATGATATGAGCAATTTGAAATGCTTGACAAATCACAATATACTAAAGATAATAAATTACTATTTCTATGAATTTTTGATGGTAACAAAAGAATACTATATTATATAGCGCTAGTTTTATATAAAACATATCATAAATAGACAATATAGAAAATACTAGAGCTATAAAAGATACAACAAACTGAAGTCAAGTTCTATAAATGTGATCAGTTACATCATTAATATCAGAGTCAATGACCAGTACATTAACATTTTATCTCGATATCTAGCATGAATACTTCGTAATTAACTCAAGAAATTACTTACAACTATTTTTTTTAACTTTCTAAATTGTCGCGGAAATTATCTAGAATATAAATGTTAAAATATTCACAATGATTATTTCTTGATTATCCTGAGAATTCGGTGAAATTAAATAAATAGAAAACTAGATTGAATGAGATACAGCTTTGCTCCATTAAATAATTGCATACTTTTCAACAAACCATAAATAAAAATATAAATCACAGAAAAGTGACATCATATCCGCAATTTTTAATTCAAAAAAAGTAAAACAACTAGAGAAGTTATATTTTACATTTTTATCATATACTGTAATGCATTTGACATTATTAGATTTTTTTTAAATTAGTATATAATAAAGATATAATAAAGTATATGTGAATAAAACATAAACTGTATATATGAAAGCAGATTTGATTGACTAACATTGGACACACGAATTATGAATCTAATCCGAAGAAAATAACACGGTATCATGCAAGCGATCAGCTCTTTGGATTCAAAATTATTTCTGCTATTGAAATAGTGACCAAATTTCTGTATTTGCCATAACTTTGATAATTTCATTACTAAAAATGTAGTAATATATGTAGTAATATATTAAGTTTTTGAATCATTTTGCGGAGAGTTGACTCAATTAATATTAACGATTAAATTGGTCTAATACACGTAAAGAAGCTAAACTTGATTGCATACATAAAATACGGATATCACAATTCTAAATGAAAATATTGACAGAGCTTTAAGATTAGACTGGATATTTCTAAAACATATTAATAAAGGCAGTGAATGATTATACATTGAGATAACATTTAATATCAAAAACATGTATTGCAAAAATTTCTATCATAAAATAAATCTGATATTAGTCAATTTATATAGACTCGCTGCGTATTAAAAAGCATTAATATAATTAATAATAGTAGCGATTCAATTTAATATTCGTTAATAATAAAATTTAATAGGATTATATGAAAAATATTTAAAGATATATACTTATTAAAGATAAGAATTAAAAACGGTAAAGTACTTGCTTAAATGAATGAGTACTTTAAGAAAAAGATATCTTTAAAAATAACTCAAACAGCAGAAATATAAATATACTAGTTTAGTAATTAAATGTGTTAAATTATTAACACATTTAATATAAACTGCTAAATTTGTGAAATGTTACTTAAATAATATTTTTTATCACTCTAATTGTTACATAATCATTTTAATGATAATAAATAACTATGAATATCATAAAAAATCATTTAAATAATTGCGTTACATTACAGTTAAATCACCCAATTGAATTTAAAGCACTCCTTCGATAATTCAAATTGAACAATTACGACTGAAATTGTATAATAAACTAGAAACAAAGTTATAACATGTTTAAATTTAAATAAGTACTTTTAGTCAACATTACAAAAAGCTATTTGAATCTATTGGGGTATATGACAGAAACCAGTATCCTCTTAATGAAACCAAATAATAATATTTAGTAATAACCAAACTCAGCTCAAACCTGATTAAAACTCGACCTCTTGACAGTATTTGAATTAAAAAAAAGTCGAGATGATGTCTGAAAAATTCAAATAATCAGTGAAAACAACACTTAAAATAAAATAATATGATTAAAATAATCATGAATACTATTGCTGCCTGAAACAAGATCATCAGCCTATAAGTAGTAAGGCCATTCATCAATAGAAATCAGTTAATTAAAACACATGGAAGAAGTCAAGAAATAATGTCAATATATTATCAATTATGACAGAGTAATAAGTCACGTCGTAAAATTAACTTGAAGCGAAAAATTCGTTGATTTAAACTAAACACTGATCTCTATTATTCAGTTTTACAAATTACGAAATATGCGTTTAAAGAATTCAAATAAGACTGATTTAATATGGCAATCAAGTAAAGCTTTTGTTAAATGATCTAACATTAAAATTTAAGTAGATATTTGCTCGTGATGGAATACAGGATTAACTTGAAATGAAAACAAATTGAAAACAGTAACTAATTTTCAAATTTTTAATTTAGACTAAAACTTTGTGCAAAAATGTATTAGATTCCTAGCAATTCAATTCTTGACGCAAACGATATGTTCGTTTTGAAAACTCGAGGTAAAAATGAACTAAACCGATAATTTTGACTTAGAAATTTAAATTTGAATATATTTGATTACGCCGATGTTAAAATCTTAGTAAAATTGACAACACAAAAATAGCAAGAAAAATAAAAGTTGATTATCGCGGTAAATAAAGTTAGAAGTTACTTGTACGAGTTGAAGGAATTAATGGCAAATAAAATTTATCTAGACGCAAATAAATAAGATAGAATAATCTTAAAAATATCAATATCTAATAAAGTGCAACAATAACATTACAGAGTTCAATTATCCCGCCTTTAGGGAGGACAGGGGAAAAGGAAGTCAAAACAAGATTAATTCAAGACTGATATTCGGTGCATCTCTAATAACACGATAATCAATCAAATAAAATAAACAATCGACGATTAGTTAATTAACAAATGATAAACGCAATGATTAATGCAATCGACGATTAACAGCGACATTATAATTATAATAAAGACGTTAATACAATTGAGCTAGAACAAATTACTTGAATAATAACGTACCGTAACTTGTGATTACATTGACATACGAAAAAATGCAGCATTGATACTAAAACAAACTTACTTACAAATGTATCATCGTATTGTGATGATATAACATATGATAACACGTATATACATAAAGTATAATATCAAATTGCATCATGTATCAAGGAATAATTCTTTCCTGCTAAATGCGAGATGATTACGATTAAGTTACAACAATTCTAATGCAATAAAATAACAGAAATATATATTGATCAAAAAGTCTCATGACAGAATAATCGTTCAAAAGCATGAAACCAAACGTAACATCAAAGATAAAACTTAATATTTCAAACACTTCCGTCATTTTCAAACTTTTCAATAAAACTAAATATTAATTCAAAAAGTATTTCAATGTAAAACTACAGAGTAAGATTTTGATCGAGCAGAGAAGATAAATCCTAAATAGATTTGATCTAACTGTAGGAGACCATGATTTCCACTACCTCAAACCAAACCCAAAAGACAAATAAAAATCCGATCGACAATAAATTCAATATTTTCACTGAAGGATTACGTAAGATGTAAACAAGTTGAAAATTCAAATAAGTCTGGAAGGTATACAATTAAATCAGTACCGAGTTAACCAATAAGAATAAATACAGATTAATTTAGAGAAAAAAATCAAACGGACAGTTTTGCACAGAATTTGTATTAAAAAGTAAGTACTTAAAACTGATTTTCAGTACAACTCGATATGTACTTAATAAGAAACATGATCGAGAGATAAGAAAATATCTACATATAGCTGTAGGAATGATCTGTTGCTAATTGCATTTAAACGTGAGTATTAAAAACTCTTTTTTCTCTGTTCATCTAATCGAATAAAGAAATAAAAACTTAACAAAATTACTAAAAGAATACCAAATATAAATTATGCAAGAACAACTTAATGAAGCTAGCGTTTTAAGACAACTCTATATGACAAGTATTTTAAATAGTACACCACAATGAAAGAGTGAAAAGAATGAAATAAAAATATTATTATAGTTTACTAAATACAAGAAGATATAGCAATAAGTTTTGCATCTTTTATCAATAAATAGTAAATTTTGACTGAAAATCACTAACAGCCAAGATTAAATTTTCAAAAAAACTCAATGACTATTTCTTAAATGCAAACGACTAAATTAGCTTTCTTCATCTAACCTTATATTCATAGTTTAACTAGATAACCATGTAAAATCTACAACCTCTAAAATTAAAGAAACTTGATGATTAAATCAAAGCCAATCATAATTGCCCAAAAATTTAGAAACTTTAAAATCCACCAATCGTTGCGAAGCAGTGGATAATAAATATACTTATCATACAAACG
>JAQIXG010002676.1:0-16959 GCA_034700105.1 Oconnorella tubifera | reverse complement strand
GTAAGTCGATCACTTTAAAGTCGATCACTTTAAAGTATGTCGATCACTTTAAAGTCGGTCAGTTTAAAGTCGATCACTTTAAAGTCGATCACCATCATCATCATCATCATCATCATCATCATCATCATCATCATCATCATCATTCAATCCTCTTAAAATCTTGAATCTTTCAAAATGAATAAGCAAACGAGTTGAAAATCTATTCTAGTAGTAAAAAATCGAAGACAGAAGTTTAAATATTTAATATAATATGAAGACGAGTTAAGCGCACACAGATAATATATAGCACAAGAACACACGTACGTTAGGATTCAATAAGCCAATTAGCGTCTTCCTAATTATTAGCATTAAAATACGCAGCCAATTAAACACTAGAATATTGTATACTATTTATTTGGGCAACGGATCATTAAAAAGGATTTCTTTATCAAGTAATTTATTTAGCTTGAAAATATCTAAACATAAAAAAGATCAATATATAAAACTCGAGAATAGAAAATTTCACAAATTCAGTTTTAAGTGTAAAAGGACTGAACACTTGAAAAACTCGAATAGAAAATAGATATTTTTAATGGCTGCATTAATAGAGTGAATTATCTATACACTATACTGTAATTTATATTAAAATTTGAGTAGAATACGAAGGCCCATCTGACTTAAAAATAATTAGTAATATAAGAAAATAGATTACTAAGAAAATAGTAATTATATGCACGAGAAAGAGTTTTGCTAAGTGTATGTTTCAAATAAGATACTTAAAATGGTTAACCATAAATGATGATGATATTAAGATTAATTGACATTGGCACATATGAAGACAGACCTCAAATAAATCAATGATTGAGACAGATATAGAAATACTTAAATTAAAAGATTGGCTATCAAAGAAATAGAAGAAACTAATTTAAATCAATATTAGAAAGTCAATTTTTCAAATTTAACGTCATATATGTTTCTGATGCAACCAGATTTATTTTCGTTATAATAACTACAGTTAACTACAATGAAGCGCATAGTTTATAATTCTCTCCAGCAAGGCCTTGTTTATGTCAAGCTCCACCTCTTTTACCAAAGAGGTAAAATGTAAAGATTTAAAGGTTTAATGTAAAGATTTTCATTATAGATTCAATTTTAACTTCGGGGCAGAACAAAACCTTGCTACATACTAGTTTATTTTTCAAAATCCGTTACATGTCTAAATTCTTTTAAATCATGTAAGTATCTCTGGTTTCTCTTCAAACTGACAATATTATACTGGTTTCTCTCCAATCTCTCTTAGATTTAATACAAGATCTAATTTAATCTTTAATCTACATTGCGTTACAAAATATATAAATCAAGCCATTTTATTATTAAATTACTACACAAGCTCTCTACTCATTTCACACAAGCGTAAAGTTACAAACTACGTATTGCAATTTTGACTCGATACTTAAACGGTAATAGTTCTATAATCTAAAGCAACGAAGTCATATTACGATAACTCAGAGTCTCTTAAATAAACAACACAACTACTACCACAATGCCATTCCGTGTAAGTGTTACAAAGTTATCACTAAGTTCAAAAAGTTACAATACCGTTATTACAACTACATTTTATTTAAAAAAACAACGCAAATGTTAGCAATTTTATAGAAGATTAGGTTAGTTTTGCGATTCAAAAGATTACAAGGTGTACCCTGGTAGATTACAAAAGTATTTTAGAAAGTAATATAGAATTAGCTCTTGTTTTATTGTTTTAAAAACTTTTCAATCTATACAAATTATTTTTTAAGCAAACTCTTCGGAGAGCATCGTAATTATCGTAAAATTTAATCGCAAGGTAAGAAATTTTCGATAAAAAAACACAAATTCATCAACATTTGATTATAAGTTGCCGTTTATCTATGCTAAAAAGATTATGCGTTTTAGGGAAACTATTGCAGATCCTAAACTAAATTACAATTAAAGACGCTGTGAAATATCCTGACTCGCAATCTTGTAAATCTTACACTAGATTAACAAAACGTTTTCCCAACATCAAATAAAAGCAAAAGTTCATCGTGCACTTTTTCAGACAAAATCGAATCAAAGTATCTAAATTGCAATAGGCTACGATCTACACAAGTTACAACTACTAAAAATCTAGCATTTATGCTTGGTAAGTATTTATCTAGCATTTATGCTTGGTAAATTAAAGCACAATGTTAAATATTCCTAATGTAAGTAACACCAAGATTCTCAATGAAAACAGCCCTGGTTTTAAAATAATGAAACTTTTTTTAACAATATCTATTTCAAGAAATAATTGACTAAGTTCAGTCATTACGGTAAGGAATATTTGCAAAAAACATGTATTTAATCACCAATATAAAAAGATATTTGACAGAATTTTACCATTCAGATAAAACTATCAAACAAAATTTTGTATTGGATCACTAATGAATAACCCTAACCTAATTTAAAACTTACACGAGGAACAGTAAAATACGATTTATCATCTTTTTGGCATTGAAAAAAAAAATTCCAAAATTTAAATTGCCACCATTTGATAACCCACTATGAAAATCGCCCTGTAGATTTCCTACAAAGAAAAATTCAAAGTTTTTAAACGAAGTTTTTATATAAAAAAAATAATGTGGTTTTTATTAAATTCCAGCGCTCAATCATCAAATCATGAACCCATGGTATGCAAGTCGAATACTCTTTCTAAATGGCTTCTCAATGAAAACCAAAAGTAGCCAAGAAACGCAATATTCTCATAGGCAACAATGACACAGACTATTTACGATATCGAAATTGCGAGAACAAGAAGAAGTGCGGAGTGAGGGGGATTTGAGACTAAAGGAGGGGAGGGGTGCCTACAATTTTGCGAACCATTAAGCATGCAAACAAGAAATACGATATACATATACAAAGTGTGGCAAACTTCCAAGCTGCTGATCATTTTCGTCACGCGGAAATTGCGTGTTTTGCATAAATATATAAAAGAAAGCTAGAATTCGTTAATTTAACAGTTAAAATATTATCGACACCGCAATGTATACAAAGTCTGCATCAAAATTCGACTACATGAAATTACTCAGATATTATTAGTTTAAAGGTGTAAATCCAATTAAGCCAAGCTTCAAATCAAAGAATGCTAGACGTTTGAAATTTAATCCAATCAAATTAGCAAACCAGTTGAATACTCTTACTTGATCAAACAAACAAAAAAGGTCAATTGTCACAAAGAACATTTGAATAAATATGAAAAAATAAAGTCGTTATTATAAAATTCTATCCAGATGTCAACAATTCAAATCAGAAATAGCCGAAATATATATCACTTTCAAAAATAATCAAAACATTCATACAACCGAAAAAATTTCAACATTTCCAATCCCCAGTAATTAAAAATTAATCCCATATAATCCCATCCCATCAATTGCACCATTGTCCCAAACGAAATCTAACAATTTTCTCAACAAATAAAAACCCAGCAAAATATCCATTGCATTGTTTTCCTTATAAATTTTCTATGAGTCTCCCACTCGCAGCCTGGAAGTTTGCCCACACTTAGCAAACACACAGCAATGACAGCAGTAGTTGTTAGTTGACAAGGATTAGCGATGATCAAGAAATAAGAGCAGAGAGCAGTCCCTTACTCTCTCTCTCCGCTAGTTGGCCTCCCCATCAGCCGGGGCTGGCTCGTCACCCTGGGTGTCAGACGTCCACAGCTGTAACGATACAACAAAACGATATTTATATCATTGAAACGGATGTATTATAACTACTCGTGCAAACGTCAATATTCAACTTTTTTTACCAAGTTTTTACTCTTATCATAAGAGCGCTTTAGCGCTCCCTTCTGGGTGCTTTACTGGAAAATAAATGATGTAAACGAATAATGAATGCCTTCACTATTCACTCCGGTGATTAAATAAATACAAATAAATTACAAGGATTAAACTATAAATACATCCAAATTGTTTCAAAACAGATAATTAAATAAT
This sequence comes from Oconnorella tubifera, assembly GCA_034700105.1. Taxonomy (NCBI): domain Eukaryota; kingdom Metazoa; phylum Annelida; class Clitellata; order Enchytraeida; family Enchytraeidae; genus Oconnorella; species Oconnorella tubifera. Next base: position 12,985 of record JAQIXG010002676.1, on the reverse strand, counting down.
AGCAAAAATCAATTATAAGATCTATATGAAATCTACAAATCTAGACACGAATGCGAGAGAGAGAGTGCGGTCTGCAGACTTACGGTAAGATTGTCTCGAAGTAGCTGCATGATGAGAGTGCTATCCTTGTACGAGTCTTCATTCAATGTGTCCAACTCTGCTATAGCATCATCAAAAGCCTGTAAAACAATCGAATCGAGTCAATATTAAACATTTCATCTCAACTCAGTCATCGAATCACTCATTCATTCAGTTGCTCGCTCGCTCTTATCACTCACTCGTTCGCTCACTTTTGATTGCACAGCCAAGATTCCAAATGCAAAGCACTGTACGCTGATACTCTGCTTGTGCAATGGCTAAGCGTGCATAGTGATTTAATTACATAAATCAATTAGTCAATCACTGCGAGTTTGTCATATCATAAAGAAATCGTCAATGCTTCTAACCTTACAATATAGAAATAAAACCGTAGATAAAAATTGCCTACTAATGCAATCTTCTAGCTGCTTTTCTTTCAGTATTATCATTTTAATAAATGTATATACCCCCCCCCAAAACTTAAAATTAAAGACATTATGACAATAACACTAATCTAAAAAAAAAAAACCAAATAAAAACAACCAAACTTAATACTTTAATTTTAAACGTTACAACTTTTATCAACCGAATTCAATTTTCAATAATCGTTCAAACTATTAACCTTCCACATCTACATAAACATTATTACTTCTATATTGCTTTTACTATTTCACTAAACCAATATGTACTAAAAAAACAAAGAACAACTAAAGTTAAAGTTCATGATAGTAATAATTCAAGAGACCTGTTTGGCGAGATGACAAGCTCTGTCTGGAGAATTGAGTATCTCGTAGAAGAAGACGGAGTAGTTGAGAGCCAGACCAAGCCGTATAGGATGCGTTGACTGCATCTGTTCCTTCGCTATGTCAAGCGCTGCTTGGTACGACTTCTCTGATTCGCCGATCACCTCTATAGCCAACAACCAATCGTAACTAATCTTACAAAATCTGCTTTAGCAAATTTTTCATACTAGTTTCATACGCAATATTTTCAAGGGCAGTGCATCTGTTTGGATGATTAGTCTCATCTTCAAATGTCAAAACTTTGTTTACGGTTACATGTTACGTCATATAAATGTTAATATGACGTAACGAGAATGATATCGAGTGATAAAAATACTTGCGTTGATATAGAAATACTTAGCAAAACATTCTGTGATTGGTTTCTTCTGTTCTATTTAACATCGCTTTCACAATATTTTAACTAGAATAATAAAATCTATTTAAGAATAAACGACAGAAAACTATATCAAATAATATCCTCTTAATCCAGCCATTAATTCAGTTCACAAAAAACTATCTAACCATAACATCTAGAAATTCTTCATTTAATTTTTTACAACAATTTAAATAATATGTAACAATTTCAATTAAACATTCAATATTTGGTAATATAAAGTAAGAACTCTACCTGTTTTATCGGCCCCAGCAGCCACCTCAGCCAGGTACCGATAATAGTCTCCCTTCATTTTTAGATAAAAAACTTTACTCTCAGCATTGCTGGCTTTAGCTATCAGATGCTTGTCAAGTAGTCCCTACACAATGATATCTTTTTCTTATTTCTCAGTTTTCAAATATGCGCTGAATATTATATGTTCTCTAATTAATTGACAGCACAAAATGAAACAATTCTACAGTATATTTAATCGTGACCCGTCAACCGGCCGTGACAAATTTACCCCGACTATCTATTCTTAGGGTTGGGGCTAAGTTTAAGGTTGGTTACGCTTAAAGTTATTAAATAACTTGAGAGAGCCATTTTGTCGGATTAATATATTCCAGGTCGTTTTGTCTGTGTATCGTATTTAACAAAGTTACGAAAAGTTAATGAATTACTACGAAATCATAATAAAAAAAAAGTTAAGTTTCAACTCATGGATTACCGTATTATAATGATGTCTCAGACGTAGCTATCAATTTCAGCGTCTTACTAAATGGCGCAGCGAGTTAGAGAAATAGTGAGCTTTCTGGGATTCAAATCTGGACCTTTCGCGTCAGAGTCTAGTGCTCTAACCACTTCTCTAACGAGCCTTTAACCAAATAATGTAATGATATAAATAAGCAACAACCGACCAGAACGTCCTTGCAGATCTCTCTCAGTTCTTTCTCAATCTTTTCTTTGTACTCTCTCGCCATCACCTGCTTCTTTTCATTCCCTTCGGTCTTCTGCTCGATACTAGAGATGACTCGCCACGATGACCTACGCGCACCGACGACGTTCTTATACGCCACCGAGAGAAGATTCCTCTCCTCATTGGTCAGCTCTTGCCCCGCCTCTGTCACCTAGACAGATATTATTACAAAAATCTGTCACATGCAGAATCGTCGTCTTTAATTTTCGAATAATAATTCGTGTAATAATAATATAATGTAGTAATACAATATATGCGATTCATGAACAAAATTTAAAAAAAAAAAACAATAAATAATAAATTCAATAAATTGAAATAAATTGAAAATAATAAATTCAAACGCGAAATAACTTTAGAAATTAATAAAAACAATAATTAAATAACGAGAAATTATTACTCAGTACAACTGTACTGACTACAAACAATATAATTATTACCGTTAATCAAAATCAAAATTATTTAGAAATAAAAATTATGCGCTATTCTTTGTCAAACAGTACAAACATTATAAAAATATTGAGCCGGGTTGAAAATTAATGGCTTTGCTCGCGTCAATAAAATCAATTGAATGTAAAGACAGGAAGAATTAATACAAAAAGTGTTTTCCATACTTTGTAGTAATTTTATGTAAAAAAGTACATAAAATTTTGCCTTCACCCCCCCCCCCTTGTCGTAAAATCCGTCTTTTTCTAAAACTCAAACTTAAAGAAAAGTCAAAATATTCATTAAGAAAATATATTAAAACAAAACGATGAATCATCCCCTGTAAAACAACATAAACTCGTCGAATAATAACTAATTTACCGTCTAATTAAAACTACCATTAATTTTAATTAATTAATAATAATAATAAATTAATTAATAATTATTAATAATTATTATTACTCATAAGTCATAAATAATTTATTATAAAACGAACGACAGACCATTTTCATCGAGGCGGCCATGTCGTCGTATCGTTCGGCCTGCTCGGCCAGCTTCGCCTTCTGTACGCGCTCGTCTTTCTCGCCGGCCATCTTGCGACTCAAAAATTGACCCCCGTCTGGAAAATTAGGCAAAAAATCGACGAAAATTCACGCAATGTGCTCCTTAAAAATTTCAGACTCGCAATTCAACCGATCCCAATACGTGATTTCAAAATCTGAGCTTAATTTTGTGAAATTTTATTTCGAAATTTTGTGATTTATGGTAGGATATGTGCAATTGCATGGAAGGTTCTGTCGAAAGAATTCAAGATGGCTCTTTGATCCTAGTTAGGGGAGAGGGGGGGAGGAGGGAATTTTAATTAAAAATTATAGAGTTAAGCCGAAGGGACCAATAGAAACGAGTCTTGTATAGTAGAAATAAAAGGATTTAGGTTTAAAATGTGTAGGATCACTGATCACTGCGTGTGTAGGATGATGAAAACGGTGAATCATTGAATATTATTTTAGAAAACGATAATTTGTTTTTGGGCATCTCAGTTATAGATATCGATTAATGAAACGAAGCAAAAATGTAATGAATCGACTTATTTACAAGCTGCCGCCTGCATATCACTTGTTTGGTCATCTAATAATTGATCTACGCGGCATATTATATATACAATCATTTTTAATTTGAATTCTTTCAATTGAAGCAGTTGCATTTTTAGGGTTAGTGACGTAGCCATGACTCGGAAAAAGGGGTTCATTAAAAAATGTAGATAACTTTTTTGTATTGCAACAACTCTCATTTTAGTTTCATGTACTAGGCCTACGTTATTTTTTATTAGTAAATCGCTATAAGGGCCCCCTCCCTTATCTCATTATAAGGGCCCTATTATTATAGTTGTTGCTATAAAGGCCCCCCCCTGCCTGCGTGCCTGCTCAGTTTTAAATGTAACCATATGCCTACAACGTTTTTTCTAAAATCTTTGTATTAAAAGTGTACTGCCAGTGCCTTTTAATTGCTTAAAGGTCTAATGATGACGATAATGATGATGATGATGATAATGATGATGATGATGATGATGACGATGACGATCATGATCATGATGATAATCATGATGATGATAATCATGATGATGATGATAATCATGATGATGATGATAATCATGATGATGATGATAATCATGATAATGATGATAATCATGATGTCGACTATCTTCATCATCATTCGTTGTCATCGCACCGAGTCATCACGTGGTGTAAATATTTTAATATTTAGATTAATTATTAATTAATTAACTAATTAATTAATTAACTAATTAATTAACTAATTGCTATTATGTCATTAATTTTTAAATAATTTGTCACGCTTTTATAGGGTCTATTATTTTTTTATGCCATTTTAAAACTTTGCCTTGTTTTAGTATTTTGCTTTATGCCTAATAGAAATATAAAGCTGTCCATTTCAAGAAGCTCTTTGACATGCATTAGATTATTATATAAACTATAGTGAGACTATGAAGTCTCTTCTCGTTTCATTTTTTCTCTTCGGTTGAAACATCGCGCAGCCGAAGCTCAACCATGGTTTGATTTTACTTCTTAACTTAATATAAGCGTTTATAATTTATCTGTACTTAATATATTTAGACTGTAATCGAATTGTTTTGATAATAAGCGGTAACCACATAATATTACGCATCACTTGTGCTGTAGACTATTGAAATATTTTGAATTGTTGAGTTTTATTAGTATCCCTTTATAAATAGATATATTATATGTAAAATACTAATAAAATTAATTGCATCGATATTTTAGCTTCCAAGTTTGAAGCTATAATGTATTTCTAATTTTTGTGCACATTTAGTCCGATGTTACCACTGCCGCTGTTGAAACAGCACCGACTGAGTTAGCGATACCACTTCCCGCTATTATCTGTATCGCAATCGGTGCTTATCTTGTTCTCATTATTCTCATTCTTTGTATAAGATCCGTTCTTTTAGTAAGTATTACTTAGCCTTATCTTTAATTTAATTCTCACGATTTAATTTTATTCTATACTTCAATAATGTTGAACTTTGGTAATCGTAAACTCTTGTTTTTATTTCGCAATTAAATACATGTGATTATTATAATTGTTTTCATTCGGGAGGCTTACATATTTATGAGTTATCTTTTGACTATCTGTACAAGTGATATTTTTACTAGTTAGTCTTTTACTAGTTATAGTTTTACTCTTTATTTTATGCTAATTATCCCGCTAACTAATCGTTCTGTTTTTGTGACAGTCTCGCGGCATATGTTTGATGACTTGCCGATGTTTTGGCAAGGAGGGAGAGCCCTGTTGCGACACTTGTTGCGCTGAGCTTGGTGACTGCTGCAACTGTTTCGCGTCACCAAGCGTTAACTCTTGTCTCGATTCTATATGTCCGGCTCGACAGGTACGTAGCGTGTTGTTCTTTGAGACGTTAGTAATTTGGTTCTCGAATAATTTAGAGAGGACAATTTTATTATGATTAGGGTTAATGTTTTTATTAGGGTTAGGGTTAATGTTTTTTATTAGGGTTAGGGTTAATGTTTATTAGAGTTAGGGTTAGATTAATCCCTAATTTTAACCATAGCAAGAAGAATTAACCTTAACCATAATAAATTTTGTCCGCTTTGAATTGTTTGGTTACCAGTAATTTAATTGTAGCGAAAAGAGCGAGATTTTGAAAACTATAAGAATTAAAGTAATACTGTTTCGTTTGTGTCACTTGGTTGTGAATATCATAATCATTATTTAAATTAGATTTCACGTTTGAAATTTTTATATACTAAATTGAGTTTCTATGCTTAATAATGAACTCTTTTTTATATTAATGAATTGTCATTTTTCATATTGGTGATATTGTTGATAATAATTAAGATCTTGATTGTATATGATATCTATGATATATGTTCTCCACTGCAATTCAAAAGGAAGAGTATTTAGCATTATGTTTAGATTCATGCGTTCACTGATCACTCAGTGTTTTCATGCCCAGGTACTTTAATATCAACTTGCTATTATGACATAGTGATTGAATATTGATATTATATAATTTTCAGTCATTAATGGCGTTTTTTAAACTTGTATGGCGTAAACAGCTTGCAAATATACATTGAAGCAAATTATAATTTCTTTATAACTGAGCACTATTACAAATGAAATTATTATAAATAGTCTATCACATCTTGTTTTTGTTTCATCATGTTTATTTTGTAATGATTTATTTATGAATTATATTTATAGTTCATAAAGTATGGTGTAAAATTTCATAATAATTGCATTTGTATTTGATGTTATCTCTGAAGAAATAAAAGTAGAAGAATTTATTTTAATTTGTAAAGATTCTAAATATATATGCAAATGTATGTAAATATATGTAAATATATGTAACTATATGTAAATATATGTAAATATATGCAAATGTATGTAAATATATGTAAATATATGTAACTATATGTAAATATATGTAAATATATGCAAATATATGTAAATATATGCGTGTATTGCACATAGGCCGGTCAGTCTACAGCCTGCGATGGATGCAATAATTGTTGTCACGTTAGTTCTATTTAAGTTCTTGTTTGAGTTTCTTTCATTTCTTCTCTTTCAGAATTCCTTTTCATATTTCAGCAAAATTGTCTATTGCAACATTTCTTAATACATCTGTTTATGATCATAAATGGACATTTTAAATGACAATTTAAAACTTAAATTGTCATTTAAGTTTTTAAATTTGGCGATTTCTTCTTTATCAATATTTGTATTTTAGTATAAAAAGATTGCTCGTTGAAAGAATGACAAAATATATAACAAATGCAAGAATTAAATCAAGTTAAATCTGGCTGCAACTTGTCAAATCCAGTGAAATCTGGCTGCGACTTGTCAAATGCAGTTAAATCTGGCTGATACTGGTCAAATCTAGTTAAATCTGGCTGCAATGGATTAAATCCAGTTAAATCCGGCTGTGACTAGTCAGATCCAGTTAAATATATAGAACAATCCAGTTTTCTTTAAATTTTTAAATTTTATATTTTAAATTTTTTGTTTGTAGTTCTTGTTATAAATTCTCTTTTTACTAATTCTTAGTATTTAATTGTTAGATGCATGTTTGATTAAAATACTAACAATTTGATAATACCATGGTTCTTGTTTTTACATATTACATCATGATACAGACAATGGTTGTTTTTTATTAGATCAAATTTTATCTTCAAAATTTCATCATTTTGATGCATTTGTTTGATTCATTACATATGGTTAAAGTGATTTAACCATATGTGTTATGATGTTTAATGTTTAATGATGTTTATGCTGTTTAATGTAGTCTGCCATTTAATAACTTGACATCAATGTTTAATATTTATCTACTGATCTAAATAATTTAACGACATTCCTGATTAAATAATAAATTGCAAGACTTGGATCACGATAGCTTTTAATTATAACCTTTACTGCGTCTTATAACAATATGTTATTTTTAAATGATCTAAACTACAATCTAGTTAAACTTTAGGTTTCTTTTCTTGTATAATGCATTTATAAGTCTGGTTTTATATTTTTAGTGAGTATTCAATGAAACTTAGAGTTTTTCATCAAATTCTGTAAAGTTAAGATTTGTGATAGAAGAAATTTGCCACATGTATATTATGTTTAAAAAAAATTGAATTAAATCGTACAAGGTATTTAAATTCTTATTTTTATGATCGGTAAATTTTATTCAATTCTAACTTGCATAGTATCTTTCAGACTTGCTGTGATAGGTGTTCAAGGATTGGAAATCTAAACGGACCCGATTGTGTAAAGCATCTCTACTTGTTAAATATTGCTCTTATTGTTCTGTTCTTATTTAATCTTAGTTTCTAATTTAGAAACGAAATTTACAATTTATTAAGTGTAACTCATTTGTAACTTATCGTAACATTGACAATAGTGCTAAGTCGTTAATTTTTATTAGTCGTTAAAATTTTGCGAGAAGGGAGGCGTAGAGAAAATGTTTGATATCTTAGTTTTTTAATTATTAGATATAATATTAATCGAGTTAAGCGCGAAGATTATATATCAAATTATTACTATGTTTAAGTTAGCTTTTTAGTTTGTCTAAAGTTGTTATTTCATTAAATATCATTAGTTAATTTAGAAATTTTATTGCGTTTATAAGCTCGTTTTATAACTATGATTTCTGTTGTTGTTTTTGTGATTTTTTTCACTAAGAAGATATCTAAGAAACGATATCTACAACTAACATGGCGGTTGAATTTAGCAAAATAAATTAGCGCGTTTAAAGTTTATGAGATTAATGTATTAATGCCGAATAAACTTCTATTATTATGACATGTCAAGTAATTTGTTTATAATCTATAATGTTAGACCTTAGTTTTATCCGCTTAAATTTAAAACTTTATATTTTAGTCATGATTTAATTTGTTTAAAATGAAATTTTAGTTGATTAATCAAAACATTACTTATCTTATTAATATATTTTACTGTATTTTGACGTTATATCAATTTCATCCATCATTGTTCAGTTATTATATGATTCAATCAAAAGATTGCTTTAAAAACTCATGTATTTATTATGCAAGATTGTTTTACCAAATGATAACTACTAGTGTTAAACGATGAACAACATTATCATATTTCAGTGTCTGTTATGCCAAATTCTATCTGATATACCCTTGCATTTAATTTGATCATATTCTATTTAAATTGAATCCAATTTCAATGTTTAATTTTTGTCCCGTTCAATTTAAACATGCCTTGAATATTTCTACATCTTTGAAATACATTCTTGCTATAAAGAAATCATCAGTTTTAAATCTTTTGTTATATATTTCTGTTTTTCAGAAGATGGATTTTGCCGATGTTGTTACTTGTCAGTGTTGTGTGGAGAATGATTGTTGCGGTATGGGGGGTGACGACCCAATTTGTGGGGTAAGTTCAGTCTCTAATCCATTCTAAGTTTCAGCTCTTAATTCTATAGAATTCTTATTAATTAAAATTAATTCTATACAATTCTAACACCGGTATCAAACTAGAGCAAAAGAGAAAAGGTATAGAAACGACTTTTAAATGAAGTTGTTGAAAGTGCTGCTTTTTGATTATTTTTACATTGCGGTTATTATGCATCAGTTTCAATAACATTAAATGAACAGTAATTTTTATCATTATTCTTCTTAATTAATTAATTTTAAACTGTTGTTACTTAGAAGTGTTAATTTTAAGGCATTATTTATTTTTAAAGATCGCTGTTTCAGTTATAATCATTTTAACTTTTTAAATACGATTCAGTAAATAATTTTTTATTTACTATGTATTCATCATCCATTTTGAACTGAAAATTTACGTGTAAATGTCATTTTTATTATTACGCTTTCTATCAATCAGTGCGGAGAATGCTTATGCAGTTGTAACTGTCTATGTCCTGAATGTAACGATCTCAACTTTTGCTGCTTTCAATTGAATCAACACCAGCAATATCCAATTCCGTTTTACCCCGATCAGTCGCCTTACGGCGCAGCGGGAGGCCTAATATTTGCCCCCCAGCCTGAGTCCTATGGTGGTTCCCTTCTTATTCCTTATCCCGTTGGAGCCAGGGGATCAATTATGGGATCTCCTAGGGATCTAGAAGGATTATCCCCGAGAGATTCAATATATGGAAGAGCCGGGGATTTGGGGATGAGTCCAAGGGGATTAGCAAGATCTAGTGAATTGCTGTTGTCACCTAGAGGTTCTGCAATGGTACCACCTGTTTCACCAAGAGGTTCTGTAATGGTGCCACCTGTGTCACCTAGAGGTTCTGTAATGGTGCCACCTGTTTCACCTAGAGGTTCGGTAATGGTGCCACCAGTGTCACCAAGAGGATCAGTTATGTCACCACCAATGTCACCTAGAGGGTCATCAATGGCACCGCGTACGAGTCTGTCACTTGCACAGCGTGCCACTGATCAGGGAGTGTCACCGCGTATATCGTTTACCTGAGTGTGAAAGAAAGTGTCAGGTTGAGTGAGGTGAAATTTGACGAGAGTCTTTATAGAGTTTTATTCAATGTGCTCGGTACTTTGACGAAGTGTGTCATTGTGAAAAATATATAAAATAAGATTGATATCAGACATATAGTTTCAAAGACAGAGCACGTTGATATAACTTGGTATATTCATTGATGTTGTTCTCTTCACTAATCATAAATTTAGTCTTTATTCACTCATTTCATAATTTTTACAAGCATTTCATCCAGTGCGTTAATTTAAAGTCGACTCTACTTAAATTATTTTAAACAAAGTCAATTTACAGGAGTGTCAAGGAAAAGTGTTAGAATCATTGAATTGATTTAGAGAGTGAAATGGATATTCTATAACTGGGGATATACCAAATCTTTACAATTTTAATCTGACTCTTTCTATGCACAATCAAATCTATGCAGAGAATTTATACAGTCTGTATTATTTCTCAGAACAATGAAAAATCTTTTCTTTTGTGTTTAAATTAACTTAAAACATAAATAAAATAATATAGAATAAATTAGCTTAAAGGCAATTTAGTGAATGTTATTTTTCAACATAATTCATATAATATTACTATAAGATGTGCTTAATATAATACCCAGATACTGCTGAGTTTTGTCTGTTTTGTACAAGGATTTCTTTTCTTGAGTCACTGATGAAGCTATTATTCACTCTGTGTGAAAGTTATTTCACTCTTTCTGAATGTTATTCACGTTTTCTGAGTATTATTCACTCTTCTAAATGTTATTCACTCTTTTAGACTGTTAACTTAGCATTGTCAGTAATATAATAAAATGTATTTTATTTTATTACTGTTTTGCTTACTGTATTAGTTTTATGTTTCTTATATGTAATTTCTATTATTTAATTGAATTTTCATTATATAGCGAGTTTCTCTTATTGCTGTATTTTTGTATCTAATGGTACTCTGACACAATGGCTCAGAATACATTAAGCCAACAAAACAGCCCTGTCAATTCATAACCCTAACCCTAACTAACACTAAACATAACCTAGCACTAACCCTAAACCAATTCCTAACTCCAAGCCTAATTAATAGTCAAAGCCGATTTTTCGGGTCATTTTGATGGATCACGTGTTTTAATACATATGGCTTATAAACATGTAGTGTTAATGTTATCTATTTACGTTTTGTTTCAGTGTGGACAGTGTCAATGCAAATGTACTCCTGAGTGCAGTAATGTCAACTGCTGTTGTTTCAGTCTGCAACAGGCTGAGTTACCACCTGAGAGTGAAGATCAATTAGTAAATTAACTATTTTATTAATTACTAAGTGTCTCGTATTGCTTCGATAAAAAGGTTTAACTATGCAACTCGAGAAATGATGTCTAGTTAGATATTGATGATGGAGACAACAAATAACATTGGATGAAAAATTAATTGTTCAGTTAAAAAGTTTTCTTATTTCTTCTGATGCGTGTATATTATGTGTTTTATTAAATTTATATTTCAATTTAGCAATATTTTTAGGCAACAATTTATCTGGTTATCTAATTACGCAATGAATAAAAATGAATGCAGTATTGATTGATTCCATTCTTATGGCTTGCTTAAAATAGTCTGTAATTAAAACTATGACAACTGGGTGTTTTTATTTATATTTATCCTTACAGTGATATCAATTACTATAGTTATTCAGTAGTTAAATATGTGATAGTTGTTTGATTGCAGCCTTGTATTTAATATTATCTGTCTATCCATTCAAGTAATCAATGCTAGTTTGTAGACAATTTGTTATAGATTATACTTTATAGTTATTATTTATATTTGATTTGAAAATTGTTCATTTTGAATTAAGATTTGTCAGAGTACAAAGTTATGTAAATACGCAATTAAATAAAGTTTTTTCTTTACGAATTATAATAATATCATTCACTGTATATAATAACTGTTATTTGCACTAATGCAATACTTAACCAGTATTAAGGTACTTGCAATTATTATTTGTAGAATATTTTTTAAATTTAAAAAACAAAAATTGTGCAATAATTATTTAAAAATTGATTTAAGTTCTCTTATTAAAGCGTTTTCATACAAAATGTATCAATGTTTAGTGTTAGTAGTTTATATCTTGTTTGCACGATTACTTTATTAATATATTATACTTGATTAAATAAATGTGTTGCTTTTAATAATAAAGTGATGCGGTTGTTTAAGATGTTAAAAGTTTCTCGATATAATTTGAACTGATCTAACAAAAAACAAACAATGAACTATTTTTGTATTTTTCTCTTCTGACTGTCAGTTATATTCATCAAAGAAAAGTGACCATAGTCTCGATCAACAATAACAAAATATTTTGTTTCGAAAATCATTACTGTACACACAAACATAATACAATTAAAAAAAATTAATTATACTGTAAAGAAATTTCATTTAATATATAGTTTGAATGTATTGCATGATGATAGCTGATTTTGCCAGTTATGCCCAATTACATGCTACGACCGAAGTTTAAAAATTGAATAAATCTTACTGATAATAATTAATTTTAAAACCAAGAGTATAATTAACAAAAAACTTAACTTATCTAGTTACTTAAATATTTAAAATGCATTCAAATTCAAATCTTAACTAATAACACATAAAAAGTTTATTTACTAAAATATTCAACTGAACACAATTCACTTAATGGTCGGTTGCGCCAAAGATGATTATCTCTTAATACTGCTTTTGAGATCAAACTTCCTCTTAGTTTCATTACACCATGGATGATTATCGCATAATTAACGATAATCATTGATTCTATATTTAAACTATAATTGAAATATTTCCATTGCACCATTGTTAATTAGGTCAATATTTATATCAAAATCAT